>OMNW01014576.1:60596-83366 GCA_900303245.1 Selene dorsalis
TTTTGAAGGAAACAGGGTCCTTGGAATGGAGGAGATAAAAGATCGCTGCCTGCGATCTCAGAAATAGATCAGAACCTGTAGTCGGTAGCTTCACCGTGCTACAAACACATTCTTTGTAGTCCGTGGTCTTCCAGAGAGACAGTTTGGTCAAAAAGGAGTGTTCTGAATGCGATGGTAACCTCCAAGCGTGGGTATGAGGAAGTGGCAACAAAGGAGGGAGGAAGAGAAATGCAGTGTGTAAGGACTATGGTAGGCATTTCATCAGCTACATACTTTCTACTCAGCTTCTCATGTCCCTGTCAGACCTCAGCTGGCTGAGGAAGCACTGGTTCGAATCTTTGGCTGAATGACAACTGAACCAAACCAGAACCAGAACTCTTCACCACATAGAGAAAGATCTTGTATTTCTGTGTATTATAGGTGTGCAAAATCTCAAACATTCTGAGGCTACATTCGCACTCTTTTTTTTTTCCTCTTTCTCTCCTTGTCAGACTCATTCTTACTCGTGGCAGTCTCTTCTATAGTTGCTACCAAATGTGATGCTACTTCCCTGCATTAGAGCGCCCCTCAATGGACAGTTTGACCTCCTGGGGGATGAAAGAGGGCCTTGTGTGGCCGGAGGTGCTTATCTGAGGGCGTGGCCCTTCGTCTCCCTTCATACTGTATCTTTGGAGGCCTGGCGAGGACCAGCGCCTCTGAGAAGCACCTAGTGCTGCATGCATCGCTCCCATGCCTGCCCCTGCAAAAGCAGAGCCCTCTGTGTGCAAGTGGTAACTGCTCTGGCTCCTCGGATGCTCTGCTGAGGTCCTACTTGGCCTGATGGGCGACTCCGTGTGCCCAACAACCCCCAAATGTGTGGCTTCCTCCTTATCGACCACTTCTTTCTCCCCATCCCGCTGTCTTTCTCTGTGGATGCGGTCTATTCTGAAATGAGACTGAGACCGTGACTGCTGAGGGGCTGGAGGCCCCATGAGCTGATGACCAGGTCCTGATGTGGCTTTGGTTTTGCTCATAGTCCTGGACAGGTTCTGCTGTTGTTGTTGCTGCTGTGCATGATGGTGCTGTGGTTGTTTCTGCTGTTGTGGCTGCAGCTGCTGCTGCAGCGTGATGGACACGCACACATCTCCTACTTGCAGATGATGGCAGGACAAGCCGTAGAGCTGGGCCGTGCGCTCCGGGCTGCAGGAAGACCAGCCCTGTCCAAACACAAAGAAGGGGTGCTCCGGGGGTACATCGATGGTCACTTTGCTCTGCTGCTCGCCCACAGTAAAGTGAAGCGACACGAGACCCGGTCTCTGCTGGCTGGCACGGATGTCCACCACCATGCTGGAGTCGATCTTCAGCCCCCCGCTCACCTCAGCGCTCCGTACAAAGTCCTGAGTCTGCAGGTCCTCCACACGCTTCAGTTCCCCAGTAGCCAGCTGGATAATCGCCCCCTTCATGAAGTGTGATGGGTTGCAGGAAGCCGGGGCGGGAGCCAGGCTTGAAGCTAAGGCCTGAGTCACCTCTGCTGTAGGCTGGACAGGAGGATGCTGGGGAAGCTGCTGGGGAAGCTGCTGCTGAGCTGCGGTGGGCTCCACTCTTTCAGGGAGGCACACTCTGGCTGAAGAATCAGAGGCTTTAAAGCTTGGATTAATGGAGGCCAAGGTGGTAGAGGGATGGCTGGCTGCGACATCGTTAGCCTGTCCTGGGTAGTGTTGCTGCGGTGGTTGGGGCTGATGCTGCGGGTGGTACTCCAGGGGAATAAGAACCGGTTGTCCATTGGCGAGCACAACAGCATGGCCTGGTTGTCCTGTTTGCTGCTGGACACTGGCCACTCTGGGGTCACTGTAATTCGCAGGTTGTACCGCGTACCCAGGCCGGCTTGAAATGACCCCAGTGTTGTCTCCATGGACGTCTCTGGCTCTCTGGGTGCCCTGAGAGAGGTTCAGTGGAGCGAAGGAGACCTCTTTCCGTACCCCTGTACCTCCTTGGCTGGAAGAAGCCAAACGACCAACTACCTGCTGCACCTGGAAGTTTATTAAAGGAATGACGTGTTAGTAAGTGATTAGCTTCCTATCAATGATGTCAGCCAACACAAATAAACAAGTGAAACTACTTTACTCATTAAGGAAACATCAGCTTTCCCTGAAGTACTCGAGAGCTTTAGTGTGCATCTCCATGCAACCACAAATGAGTGTCAACTTTCTGGTTTGAGTCTTTGCCAAATGACTTAGACTCACTGCATAAAATAAAAATAATAGGAAGGAAGCGAGTCTAAAACCAGAATTAGCATCTTGCAGTTGAATGCCCCCACAACGCAGCCTAGTTGCAGGAAATATGGTCACATCTCCCCTTCCTGAGTTACAGCTTTGAGTAATGGCCAGAGGGGTTTTTGCAGAACTGTGAGGTTGACCTTTGAAGATGAAATGTCATCACTACAGCCATGGTATTTTTGCATTTCCAATCTGTCCATCTCAATCTTGTAAATTCCATTTTAGGACTTTCTTTTTATTTGGCACAAACAATAATTCAAACTGCGTGTGATTAATATACTATAACCTCTGAACAAGAATGTGACAGAAGTTTATGTCTAGTGTTAGATTTTCATCATTTTCATTTCTGTCTACCTAAATGTTAAAGATATTTCATTCCAAAATCAACATGAACATTGTTTCCAACCCACATATATCACCACTGTACAAAATAACAGGAAAACACAGGTCACTTTGAAAGGTCATGAGTGTGTCTTACCTCCAGGTCACTGTCTGGAGTGCTGCGCTGCCCAGGTGAGCTCCGGTCCTCCAGCCTGCGGTTCTGCAGACCTCTGTCTTGGCTGTGCTCCTGTGTTACTGAGCTGGTTGCCATCTGTGGCAGACGAGCGTTTCTGGCAGTGAAGGCAGAATCTGGTACGGCGTCCCTCACTCCCTGCTCTTTATCCCCTCCATTCATCTCTGGTTCATTCTCCTGCTGGGCACTGTGGGGGTCCCTGGTGGCAGTGGCAGCCCTGGTGCCCTGAGGGTGGTAGAAGACTGGCATCCCCCGAGAGCTGAGCTCTGCTGCAGGCAGGACTCCTACAGTACCAAGGTGCTGTGGGGCAGCTTGCTCTGAAGGTAGCATCAGCGGGACACCGCTGGATGCTGCAACTTTGGCAAAGGTATGAGCAGCTACCTGGGCCTGGGGAGGTGGGGAAACAACACCCTCCTGGATGACAGATGGATAGGGAACAAGGTGGGATACAGAGTGGGGCTGAGGGATGGTGCCTGAGGGAGAAATTAATGATCCCGGGACAAAGCCAGGGGTCAGAGCATAAGGTACCGCTGCATAAGGGGAACTTACAAACTGAAGGGAGGAATGAGGGATCTGGGCATAGCCAAGAGGAGGATAGGGGAGGCCTGGATGTTGCAGGAGAGGAGAATGAACAGTGTAGGCTGGAGAGATGTGGCTCAATACTGGGTGAAGACTAGTAGGTGAGTAGGTAACGGATGGAAGAGCCACTTTGTAGAGCATACTGTACTGATCGATGGGCACTGCTGGTATGCCATCAGTATTATCCACTCCATAATGAAGTCCTGGCTGAGCTCTCATCCACTCTCCAGATGGTGTCCCTCCCTGAGTGTCACTATTGGCTGCAGAGTTCTGGATGGAAACCACTTCATCTTCTCCAATACCACCAGCACCACCACCACCACCACCAGCACTGCCACTGCCTCCACTGCCACTGCCCACACCTGCAGCCCCACCTCCGCTGGTCACTCCTGCTCCTCCACTGTTACTGATTGGAAGGTCCCTCTTCTTTGGAGGCAGGCACTCCTGGTTGCGCTCCTGAGCTGGTTTCATGGCAATCCTCTGAACAAGCGAGTAGCTTTACTGCACAGCACAGGAACTGAAACTTGCAAGCCACTCAGCCTGCACAGGAACCAGTTCTGAAATCACCTGGTTGACCTCTTCCAATTCACCTAAAAACAAAAAACCGCAAGACATACATGGCTAACACCATTAATATGCACATTACATTTTAGATGAAAGCAACAAAATCATACTATAGCAGCCAAAATATTTAGCACTTCACCTGTCCACCTTAATTATATGATCATTAATTTATTCAATAACAGCAATTTGCCACATCTAAGAAAAACAAGCACATATCTGGCCTTTCTGCTTGAATATGGGCTGAAACAGTAAATTGATTTTAAAAAAAAAAGGTAGCCAATTCTTGTTCTATCAAGAAATCAATTAATCTGCTAATCACTGGGGCTCTTCTGCCCATTAGAAGTATGATTCCCGCCCCTTATTTCACTATGTAACACCACTGTGATCTCCACTAGATCTAAAAGCTGTGCCATCCACAAATACAGAAAGCTTCACAGCACTAAATTTCATTATGACTGGGACTGCAGCCTTTTCCACATGCAAGGTACAGGAAGACAAAGTTGAACTGAGCTAAAAGTTCATCCAGTTGTGCATGCTAATTTACATAACACATGACTGCATGAGTCGATTTAGGCTGTAACCCATTCATATAAAATGTATAAACAAGCCAATCCAACAGGAGTAAACAAAATTATTACTGGCAACTTACTATCCTTGTTTTAGCTCTCACTATATAATTTGTCATCTAACAAACCAGAGTTTAACCTGATCCACTGCAGTCCTGCTGACCTGGGTTTTAACGCAGAGGTGTGCGGCTCTGCTGTAAAGATGCTCTAACAGAGATAGACGGAAACACGTGAGGCTCTTAAACGTGTTCAGAATGACTCAATTACCGCAAATTTAACTTTAAACAGATCTTTCGTTTCCTTTACATCAGCCTACGAACACGACTCGAGTGGGTTCCTGGTTTCACTCAGCACAATTTTATCCACAGAGCCGAGTAATAAATCTGCTTTCTGAATCGTAGCCGTGAGAAACTCTTGTTCGGAAAAAATAACTGCTTTAGAAATTTTTGTTTCAGATTTAGTTTGGAGTTATTTTTCAGTTGCCGCCACACTTCACTTCAAAGTAACTGTTTACCGTTAGCTAGTGGCTGACTTGGCTAAAGTTAGCTAGTTACTTAGAGTTGTCATTTTCTCGTAAACATAAAAAAGTGACAGCTTGACACTTCGTTCACTGACGGTAAACGAAGACGATGCGTTCAAACGGTAGCTGTTGTAATCTGAGCCCATTTACTTATCACCATTATTCCTCTCTGGGCAGGTTCAGGATGATTAGCTTACACGGCTAACATAGCTACAACTGGCTACATCAACTCGACTCACATCTGCCCACAGCTAATATGGCAATGCGCGTGAAGACTGCCACGAACGCCTCTGATTTGTCTCGTTGTGTGGACGTACCTCCAAATGTCATCGCGGATAGACTTTTCTTTATATTAAGAAAAAGTTGACATGCGGAGCGACAATTGAAGAAATCAAGGCTAAGCAGTCGAGCCCATTCCGAAGGCCAGCGGAGGCGCTCACCAATGACGTCACCACGTTTATTCAATTTCCTGTTTTTTTTTTCATACCCGAGAGCGTCCAACACGTCTTCTTCAAGAAGTCAGCTTCTATTAAAACACTGCTGTTTTGTCCTTTCTACATCCACATACACTGTAGCACTGTTCATCCTTAAAATTAACTCACATCTGATTTGCTTCTGATGCAAAAATGAAATGAAAAAACATCTCAATTTAACGGAGAGCCCTGCTTCAGTGCCGTTTATTTAAATGGACCAATGTGGAGTTACATCCAGCAGGGGGCGCTGCATCCAAGTGCATTGTAAGCTGAGTTTTATTCCTGTGAGATGCACCACGCCTTCAATTATGCGAATTTGCAACGAAAATATTCCGTTTCTAAAAAATTCTCAACTCCTAATGCAACTAAGGTGACCAGACCCCAAACCACTTCCAATGAGAGGAAGTCGAAAATGTTGATAGATTTTTATCTCAGTTCTAAATAAATAAAATAAAAATAAATAAGCACACAGACTGCAGGTCTCAATTGTAAGTATACATTTCCTTGCAGAAATTTGGAGAGTGCCATGGAGGGCACTGACAGAATCTGATCTCTGTCCACATGGGAATCAAACTTTCGTCTTTACTATCAGGAGTCACACATCGTACAGACGGAGCTAATCGGACAGACACATGAGCATCTGTCTACACTGACCTGTAGGAGCTGACACCCTAGATGCAACTGGGCATGTTGTCTAAGTAGTCTGTGCCTTGATGAAACACTTTGCTGACATTTTTAGCACTTGGTGCAGTAAAGGGGATGTTTCATTATTGATCACATAGCAGAACTGTACAAAGTGTTATGCACCAAGAGTACAACACATTTTCGAAATGATAAAATATTACTGCAGCGGTGTTTATTAGTTAAAAAACAAAAACGGAAAAAAAAGGCCTCAGGTGCAGATATTTTCACATTTAATAGTCGGAGAAGGACAGGTGGTTAATTATGTTTCATGACTTTTCATTTAAATGTTCCAGCTCTAGAGCCTTCTTATTGAGCCTGTTGCCTGTTGTATTTTATAACGTGACACTAAAGTTATATGAAAGTGCCACTGCAGTCCACATAGTGCTTGAATCAGTCCAGCTACTAACATATTATAGTTATCCTCTGCACCAGTGTTACACCCTATAAGGTATCACTGTATCTATTGCGATAGAACAACACGTTCAGTTGGTTGTGAAGGTGTGGACAGTCAACTGATGCTAAATGAACTGTCTGTAAAAAAGAGTTTAGGGTGTTAACGCTTTGGTGTGGAGTGTTATCACTGCTGCTTCCTGCCTGTTGTGATAATTAATTTGAGACACTCAACTTCAAATAATACCAAACAGAACAGTAAATGGACACCACCCTTCCTCATATTTATTATATGTTGCTTGTCATTTTGAAACTGTAGGTTTCAAAAGATGCTAAGATACTAATAATTGCATTCTGATTATTAGTCCTTTGAGTGGTGCATCCAATGAGATCACGCAACCTTATCCATCTGTTCTGGTTGCACAAAGTGTGCACAACATGTCCTTTGTTAAACATGGGAGGTGGAACAATCCTGGCTGTAGTAAACTCTTGTTATTGCATGTGTTATTTCCATGAAACTGATCCTGGTGAAATAAAAGCCACAACACAATGTCATTTGAAAATAATGTAATGATTGGTTACTGGTACACATTTGAGCCTGATTTTCTGTTAGGAAAAACAGTTTCAGTGCAGTACCTGAATTTAACTAGATTTGCAGAATTTATAAAACCAGCAATTTCAGCAAAAACTGAAATAAGTCAACAGATTTAGAATATAGTTACAAAAATGGTCAATCTTCCCAAAAAAGGCACAGGGGATGTACAGTAGCAACTGCATCCCTTTTACAGAACAATTGCATAACTGAATAAATACATCTGCTGGTAATCAATATCAAACTGTGTCGTGGTGGAAGCACGGTCCTCATACAATTACAGCAGAGTGCAACATTGTGAATTAGTGGAAAAACAGCATATAAATATCTCTCCATAAAATATAAAGACTAAATTAAGGATAAAAGTTATTTAGTACCATTAATCAAAAAATATTAATTGGAAAATTTCAAGCATATACAGTATTTATAATAATATTTGCCAAAATTATTTTCAAAAACCACCTTAAAACAAACTATCCTATATATTGAGTAAAATGTGCAATGAATAGCATTTAGGAGAACAGGTTTGCACTCACATTATACACATCTATATTAAAAACACCTGAACTAGTTATTGCCGAAGAATCACGTGTGTCTGAATATCACTGGTAACTGGTCAGTGTAGCATCTCAGGATCAACCGCCCTGTGTAATAGTAGTAGGACAGATGTTCAGTCTGTCCCGTGGTGTTATCCCTAGAATTACACAGAGCTTTGATGATAAATGCTGTGTTGATATTTTAAGACTTTAACTTATTACACTCTGTTTGTTTCTCACCAGTTCAAAAAGAGGGGCTCTGGATGATGGATCCATTTCAAAAGATGCGTCTCAAACCAGGGCCTCGTTCAGTTGCCAGTGAAACTTTCCAGGGAAATATTTGTAAAGGGTCAAAATGCCGACATATTTGCAGACAACACTCACCACTATTATCCTGACTGGAAGTACATGTTTTCTGTCATAATCTTTCTTAATGAAGAATAACATAACCATGAAAAATTAAGAGAGCAGAAGGCATTATTATTACAACCCTATTGTTATAGCCACATACAGTATGTTGAACAGTGTATACAGGTTATGCTGTCTTTTCAAGGCAGATTGTAGTGAGCAGACAAATGACCCTGTACTGTAATTTCATTTGGAAATGTCAAAATTACAGAGTGTAGTTATGACACTTGGCAATTTAATGCTGATGTTTTTTCATGTGCAGCCTTGAAAATATTCACCACGCACTTAACTAGGAACTGGTTTGAGTCACAGCCCTCATCTGTCCCTTTGCTTTCAAATATTTACCCATTCAGATATTGTTAGTCTGAACAGTTTCTCCTCAGAGCCTTACCAGAAGGCCTCTTGTAAAGTTTAATAAAAAACCCCTTCAAAAGAGAAAAGGAATCTACCACAGATTTAAGTCCTCACAGCTCCACCTTCCTCTCAGTATCACCTACTTTATGATACTCAAATATAGGCCCTTATTTTTGCTTGAAAAATAGAGTACATCTACAAAGACCCTGAAATGACACTATTTGCTACTTACAGCGAAACCCCAACACAACCATTAAAATATGGGCAACCAGAGCAAACAGCGTTAGATTTGTGCAAAAAAAAAAAAAAAAAAAGCACCCCATTACATTCAACCAGGCCAGATCCTTTTTGTTTTTACGCCAAAGTACATACTTGTTAGCAGTGTTATTTTCTGTCCCTCTTTCTGTAAAAAAAAAAGACCAGGTAAAACATTACATCTTAAAATTCAATTTCCTGGAAGGCACAAGCTAATGGAGTATTGGGAAATCAGTGTTGAGTGAAATGCATCATTCCTGCTGCATTAAAAAGGAGAATTTTCTAATTTCAAGTATCATTATTCCATTACAGTGAAGAAGTCTTACTGTCCAATGAGAATTCAGAGAAAGAACAACTATTATACACATTTCAATTGTTGACTTTCAATTATTGCTTTACAATGAGCAGTGAATCACAGGTAAGTCTCAGAGAGGGAGTTCTCAACCTCATCAACGCAATATAAAAATCTAGCAAAAAAAGCAATCCTTGTGTGTGTCATAAAGTAAACTCAGCAAAAAAAAAAGAGCAGTTGACCAGCGTAGAGAAGACAAATGCGTCTAGGACAGTAATGGTCGTTCACAGTCAGAGGACAGCTCACAGTAACAACTCACTGATTAACAAGGACGATGTGCTTCAGTGAATCTGAATTCCTCAGCTGTAATGGACAATAGACACTTTGGTTTAGAAATTACTTCAGATTTTGATGCAGCACCAATGGTGCAAATTCTAGCTTATATATATAATTACAAATCAGAAGTCCAAAGTTACATTTTTCTATTTCTCATTTTCCTTCTTGGCATGTAAGAAAGAGGTAACGCAAATTATGATTAGTTGTTAAGCACACCTCTACTAGGCTCAGAGAAGTGAGCCTGAAAGCCCCAAGTCTTCACACAGTGTCATTAGCAAGAGTCTCTGTAGAGAGCCAGATCCTTGCTCCATTCAGAAATTTGCTAATGGGTGTCCCGTGGATGGTGCGGCGGCACAGATTTCCCATTGGGGTGAAAGGAAAGGAGGAGGTAAGGAAGTCTGGAGGTGTAGGGGGGTCATTTGGAGAAGAGGCCTTAAAATACATTCTCCTTTGCTCTGAAGGAGGGCCGCTGGGGCTGGGGAGTGGTGTGGTGCCTGGACTGGGTCCCTTATACCGCCTGAGATGGCTCTGCAGTATCTCAATTTCATCGACCAGCTGGGAGAGCTTGTGATAGGCCGTGATGGGGCCTCCTTTGGGTATGCAGGCTTCAGGAACCCAGCGAAGAAAAAATAGCTTCCAAAGAGCCACATGTGAGGGCATGAGCAGGGGAATCAGGAGGCCCTGCTGGTCAGCAGGTTGAGAGAACCAGTCCCTGAAGAAGCGCTCTGATGGGCTTTCGTCTTTCACCGGTGAGAAATCAGGCTTCAGCTCTGACACCAGGGAGCCCCTCCGTGGCAACCCATCCTCTCCACCTTTCAGTCCGTTACGCAGAGAGGCTGGTGTTCCTCGCATTGTGGAACTGTACATTTTCTGTTGGAGGACAGACACAACATTTGATTATTTTCACTTTCTCTGTGACAAACTCCAGCAGCAAACTGAGCTTACCAAAGATCTCTCATTCCACATTTTCCTCCTTCCCCCAGCATTATCAAATCCTCATGAATAAACATCGACTAAAGCAAAACAGACGATTTATTTCCTGCATGAAATCTCTGTGTGTTTTCCAAAAGTGCTGATGACACCAAAAGAACAGGCTAACCATAAAATCACAGCAGCAATAAACAAAAACTGCTGACTGGATGGACTGTCCATGTTAAACATTTACTCCATCATAAATGTATGGATTTTCAGTAGATCTCCTCTGAAACTCAGTACTACCTTCCAGTCTTCCAGGCAGAGGATTAAGGTGACCTACATCACTCATCATTACTGTGGAGTAGTGAGTACCACAGGTTCAACAAAACAAAGAGACTGGTGACCACGAAGAGGGATGACTAGTAAAGACTAAGTTTGAAAGCCTTAACTGAAATGTAAGTCTTTGCCCAACATATTCAATAAATGTCAATGTATGTTACAAATATATTTTGTGATGATCCTGCAGTTACTGCTCTTATAAACCTGTAATGCCCAGTGTATTACATACCTTTGTGCGTCTGAAGGATTTCACTTCCCCGTTCTGAACACAGGCAGCTCCTTTGCCTATGTACATGGGGTTGTTAAAGAGGGTTTGGTTTTTGGTGGAAAACTGCTGTGACCAGTCCCAAACAGGAGGGAAATACACGGCCTGGTCCTCCCCCTGAGGAATGGCTTTATTCTTGGCAAAGTCCTGCAGAGTAAAGACAACATCGTTACTTTCCTGACCACAAGTTGAATGTTTCTTTATCCATGTGTAATACACTGCACTCTTTCCTGTCAATTATCTGACACCCACAGAAGGAAATAACAGTCTCCAACATGACATGATACCATAAAAACATGTTGCTCTGTTACATCACCTGGAATGATAACATGTTTTTACTCTTAGTCTTTCCCCACACACAAATAGTTTCACATTGTGAACACACTCTGATGAGTCTTATATTGCATATTCAAATTTAAACAAACACAAATCAGATCAAGTTTTTGTTGAGTACAAAACTTTGTTTGCTTTAATTTCATCAACTACCATCCTTGCAAACTTTTCCTCTCCTTTAAAATAATTAAACACGTGTGATGAATGTGAACTGATTAATAAATATTCAAGCTCATGATTGAATAAACACAGGAATTTAATTAAACTAGCTAAGTAAAAATACAATCATGTATGGCTCACCATTAAGTGCTGTGTACGCTGTTTGGAAGAATTGAAGAGGAAGGTACTGAAGAGGGGGATCCACATGCTATCACTCAGCACTGTCAGATAGGTCTCTGTGAACTCAAATGCTGCTGGATACTGGTTCATCATTTGCCACACACAGTCCAGGAACAGCATGAACAGTGGAGACTGGTCCGAGAGAACAGACAAGAAGAAAACAAGACGCATGAGTGTCTTAAGGAAATCCTAAGGTCAGCTCTTCACGGCTGGATTTGTTTCAGTTTGTTAGATACCTCTTCTTTGTCATTCTTCTTTAAGTGGTTGCATCTATCCAAGAAGCGATGGCCAGCCATCACCCACTCCTTCTGCACCAAACTCTGAAAGCCACTGAGGCTGCGATAGTGAGGGTCCAACATGAGCTGCACCAGCGAGGACACTACACAGTTCAGGTCTCTGTCTTCTTCCTCTGTGCAATTATAGAATAAGAAATACCAAAAGATTAAAAAACAGGCTTCATGTAAGGAAAGTATTTCAAGGTCACTGAAAAAAATGTTACTAATACTAATTTGATTTCAGTATTTTTAGCTGTTTTTTGCCAGGTATTATGATCTGGTTAAAGTCAAAAATTGTTGGGATATCACAAATAATGGATGAAAAGATTCAAAAGTCCACAATGCACTATGCAATAGTGAAGAATGCAGTGTTACTCTATCGCTGCCTAGCCTTAAACACAATAGGAACTAATGACTGGTGAAAATAACTTGAAAAGAGAGTTTTACCTTGGAGAATGACTGAGGCATTTTTTCCATCCAGGCAGTAGACTATCTCAGCTGACTGTTTCAATACAGCCCTAGGGTCACAAGGAGAACAGACATGTTGAACAACTCTGTGAAAACAGCTTCGCCTCCATTATAATCAATGTATAGTTAAAAACACTAAAACATTAAGGATATGTATAAGACTTTCACAGAAACAGTATGAATAAATGTACATCTACAAACAAAACAGTAACTTGCACAGGATGTGTAAACACTTCTTAAACAGTCATCTATCCAATAAAACAATATAAAATGTTCATGCTGGTATGTTACGTTCCACACAGAACTATCAGAGCACCAAAGGTAAGTGAGACACTTCCCGTTGGTAGTTTACAAAGGGCAAACACGCAGTGTCCAGTTGTTTACATACCTGACGTGCTCCAGCCATCGAGAGTTTTCAATGGATGAAAGCCACCTCTCCTCAGACTCCTCAAAGGGATCTGCATAAAGCAACAACAACCAAACCATGAAAGGAAACTCCTATTTCCACGGCAAAGAAATGTGGAAAGTAGAATATTTGCAGTAGGTTTTTACTGGTAGCAGCAGCAGGGGGGGGCTCACCTATGACACAGATCTGCCTGACTTTGACGAAGGCACTCTGGATGTCCTGGATGTTCGGCAGGCACTTGTCCAGATCATACCTGAAGACGTCACTCCGCTGTGGGTGGCTTTTTGTGATGGCATTAAAGACCCTACCAGCAAAAGACAGATATTGTTGACGGGGTTAGAGATGTCTCTGACGACTGTGGCAAGTGAATATTGCTCAGTTTATTACCATAAACAGTTCACTTATTTATATTACATCTAAAACTATATGTTTGCTGTTGTATAAGATAATGATAGGTCTTTTAAGAACTTGGTAGGTCAGGAGTGGGTAATGTCTAATTTATTTTGTAAATCTGAAGCTGAGAGGTTTGCATTACTTCTGCTCAATCTTCTTTTGCTGTGCTGGATCACATATGCTGGCCATGCGGACAAGAGCACTCCCATTGGAGTGATTCCAGCACCAGAGCTATGAGAGAGACGGAAAATAAATCAGACATTGATCAGTTACAAAGTAGAAGAGATCAAACAAATACGAAGCTACTTGGACGTGGTGGGTGAAGATTAAAAATGTCAATGTTGGTGGTCGTTAACATGATGGCATATGGTATGAGGAGTATAAATATAACAATAAATATTTGAAAGGGGTGGATGGCAGGTTGTTCTATGCAGACTTTGACAAAAGGCAGATATTTAAATGGGGGTAACACAACTTGGATACTCACAGGGAAGCGATTATCAGTGAAGAACAGTGAGTGCCGCTTTAGATCTTGATCTGCCAGAGAAACTGGGACCACAGTATACTCTGGAAGACTGAAGAGGAGAGACTGGTGTTACACAGAAATCAAACACAATGTTATAAAATTATTATAAAAATAAAAAGAGGAAAACACATCTGAGAAAACGTATTTTCATGTTTCCTACATTGTCCAACCTTACATCCTTTTAAGTGACATCTTAAAAGGAAAAAATGTAACTAAATGTAAAATGCAGTACTGCTTCAGCCCAACATGAAGTGCAAAGTTTGGTGCAAGCTACTATTATGCTACTATTCAAGTCTTTTCTCCGACCCCACATAAAACACTGTTCAATCCTCACTGCGAAACCCACCATGATGTCACCACTGAACTCAGATGAATAGCATGTATTGTCTAAAATAAACTTGCAGGCTACACTGAGACATTCACAACATTTTTGTCTTGACAAGTCACTCCTGAAATAAGCAAAAAAGGAGCCCAGTGTAAATATAGTGGGTTGCCAAAAAATATCAAGTATGAATAAAAAGTGAAATACTGAGTGTCCATAACAAATAAGGCCGAATGCAGGTGCTACAGACATGCCTACAACGCCCATCATAAATTGCCTACAAAAACAAAAAAAAAACAGAGGGGAGCTGACAACCTTGGTGAGATGGCATAATTCTCATTGATGGAGCACACCCTCCACTCTGAAGCACCCGTTCTCTTGATCTCCCGATCCCAGTCGGATGGCCGGTCAAAAATGGGGGTCTGTAATCCTCCTCGAGGGGTGGAGCCGTTGACTCGCTCTTCTGGAAACACAGATGTACTTTGAGATTTCTTGTGCATAATGGGGATATATTAAATGTGGATAGTTGATTACTGATTGATTATTAACAGTTACAGAGAGACACGGTGAAAGGATTAAGAGTACCTTTAGATGCATGGTACCGCCGTCCTTGATATTCAAAACCAAACAGCAGATGTAGATCAGCTGGATGGGAATAGTGGGCGATAGCAAGGCAAACCTAGAGCAAAAAGAGGGCAGTTTTATAGGATGTCAAACATTATCAGGGCAGATCAGGTTTCATCGCAATCACAATCAGTTCCCCAGCTCTGGTTCACTCAGAGGGCTAAATTAAATCTGATGCATGTTCTTCAACCATACAGACACAAGAACAAGTGAAACCTGGGAAAGTAAATGTTTGACAGCGTACTGCTCTGGGTTTACAGGGCTGAATCTCTCTGTGGCCCCACCAGAGTCACACAAAGCAGCCCATTCAGTTGTGAAGCTGTGAATAACACAAGAGGACACTGAAAAAGTGTGTGCATGTGTGTGTGCAGTCAAGGCTGCTCCCAACTCTGTAATTTCCTATGGCAAAATAGGCTATTATAGGCTGGCTTAATTCCATATGTCACAAAGAAAAAAAAGACCTGAGCCCCATTTAGGTTCACACTGTAATTACATACATAGTGTCCATAAATAAACCCAGAAGGAGTGAGGGAGGACAGGCGTATTTCTATTTACTGTTCTATATTCTGTTGAATCAAGTGTGTTATGCTAAATATTTTTCACCTTTGATTCAAAATAAATGACTCTGTAAATAGAGGCTGGTAAGACTCAAAGCAACAAGACCCTATTCAATGTTGTACTATGCTGTAATGTTTCTTTTAGACAAATGTGCTCTAAGTATGTGCTGTGGAGCTCCTAGTTCTCCAAAAACTACACAGAAATTGCTCCCAGATGACACGAGAGGAGATCAGACATGCAACTGTGTGTATTCACATTTTACTGGCATACTATAAAGAGATATACAGCTTCCTGACTGTAGTAAGGCTACACCAAAAACTCTGTGTTCATATGTCACAAATTTTACATGCATCCAGAATCCAGATTCCATATTGAAACATAGAATCCACGTTTACAGGACATCAAAAGCCTGTGTGGTATTTTTGTAATTGTCAGCTGTGTTTTGAGGTGAAAAAACATTCTCACATGTCTGTCTAACAAAATTTTACAAAATCACCTTAAAAAGATCCTTAAGGTCTTGGTACATTCATAGCAAGCCTACTGTTCTGTTAGTTACCACAATCATCTACTTCAATGACTAATGTAAACAAGGAAACGTGCAACCCCAATTTCTGTACATGCAAGGTGCTTTTAAATTATTTTATTTTGAAGAATTCTCTCATTTCCCCTGTTTTCCCCTATCTTCTAAAAGTACCTCCAGTCCTCTCAAGATATCTTTAAATATCAAAACATTATAAATATAGTGGTATTAAAGTATTTGGTGGTAAACATTAATGATATTTCATGTCACCATCCCCCAACCGTAATTAATCTGCATCATTTTAATGTATGCCTTCCATTAAATTAATCACATCACACTGGCCTTCCTTGACCCGACTGAACAGAGCAGAATGAAACATCTGTCCCTCTGATCACTCCAAGCAGGAGATGAGTCAGAGTCCCGCGGCCAGTTATGTCCACAATCAGGATCATTCTCAGTTTCCTTTGCCTTGAATGGCATTGTTCACAATGTCTCCTATTCATTGTTTGGCTAGTGGCCACACTGAAATGCTATTAGAGAAATTAGTCACTTCTATTCAGGTGGAGGGTGAGAGAGTAGCACATAAAAGTTTGTATGATATAAATATCCTTGTTACTGAGGAAGCGGCCATAACACCCTGTGTTGCATGTGGATGTAGTGAGCTCACGAAGCCCGGAAAGGAAAAGTTTGCTCAGCACCAACCAGCAGTGAAATGGACAGAGGAAACTGAGAAAAGGGAACGGTTAATTTTGAGTGAGAGGTGTGAAAACCAAGTCACTGTATGTAGAATTGAATGATTAAACCATCTTACAACTTAAAGAACGTGCTAATTGCAGGGTCTCACTTCCTCCTACCGTATAAATAAATAAGCAGAACTAGCTCAGAAACGGACGTTGCCATCTTGAGCTGGTGAGGTAGTGATCATTCATTTACAAGTCCTTTTTTCCCCTCCACAGTGGTACACATTACCCCCATATCCACACCGAGCGGATACTTTAAAAACCTCTGAAGTGGCCATCAGTTACTGAAATTGACAAACTGATCTTAAATAAGAAAAAGTTCATGTCACTCACCTTTTTAGCACTCTCAGGCCCGGCCTCGTCAAAGCAGAACCTTATGATGCGCAGGTCTTTGCAGTACAGGATGAGCTCAGTGGGGTTGAATTTCAGCTTCTGATTTGACCCCAATACTTTCTTCTTCCCCTTTGTATCATTTACTATGAAGGAGATACAAACTATTAATGGAAAACCTTAACTCATGCACATATCCATACTTAGGTATTAAGATGCATTTATACATAAACTAATCCACGACCTCTACCTAGACATTTACAATCACAGATCACATTTTAATTTAGGGAGTAAGTCAAACCTTGCAGAGCTGGGACATTCTTTAATATCACCGGTATTATTATGATTTCTCAGTTTCAAATTGAATAAATTATCAATGGGGATTTCAGCTTTTACTGGGGCAATAAGACCATAACACCCAACCACAGCACAGATTGCATATTGTGTGAAGAATCAAGCAAAAGTATTATTACTGATGCTATATTTATGCAAATCCCATAACTGTCTTTAGTGGCCAAGTTCTAACAAGGTCAAAAAAACAAGCTGCGTAAAACAAAGCCTCATGCTTCATCACTATAACACAACAACTTTTGCTCTGGGCAGTTGCCCTTGCACAGTCAGCAAAGGACAGCAATGAGATATTTAAACAAGGCTAATCCCAGCCAGGCCACACTGCCACTAAACACTGCCTTAGCTGTGACATCACTTGTTATCAGACTGCTGACCAGGAATGCACAACAAACAGAACCAGTCACCCAAGCTGTCAAATATTAATGAGGAGCGGCCTGGGCCCATCTCACTTTAATTCTGACTGATCACCCATGTGTGGGTTAGGATGTTTGATGTCAGTGCTGTAAAAGCTGATGTGAATGTTGGTGAACAAACCTAAAAAAAAAACATTTTCACACAAAAAGATTCTCATGTTGGACATTACAAACATTATAGATACCTGTAACTACTTGTTCCAGACATGTCAGGGGGATGTCGTGCTCTCCAAGTAGCAGGTGAGACAACTGGGCCTTCTGAGATAAAAAGAAAACAATAACAATGTATATTTAGCACTGCACATGGTTTCACTATACCTGTTACTTAATAAATCACCATCTGAAACACTGCTTTGGCAGATCGTGTTAATTTCCACACGCAGAGCAATGATCAGGTTCCATTTTCTTATCACGACAATCTGCAGCATAGCTGGAAATGACGTCTGTTCTCTCACTTCTTGTGCGATATCACTGACAATGTAGCGCAGGAAAGAACACAAGTTTTCCTTCCTCCTTGCCAGATGCACTGCATATACAACCATGCAGTAGAAATACAGTAAGTATTGCAGTTATTCAGCAGTGTGCTGGTGATACCAACGGGTTTCGCAAACATAAAGGTAAAATAATACCTTCTTTTCAAGCCTGATCAAACTGACAGCACTGTTCACAGCATGAAAATAACACTTTGGATTTCAACTACTCCCCTCAAAGGCTAAATATTCACAACATCACAGTTTAATCACTTGAAGAATCCCAGTTCACACACACATACCTGTTTAGGTGGGGCATCCTGAGGGATGAAGGAGACCTTAAAGTTGGTGCATATCAACTTCCCCCAAAGGTCATCCTGGCTGCTTTCAGTGCTGATGCATTTCCTCACAAAGTTCACCTCATTAACTACTATCTCCCCTGGTGACAAACAGAACAGAAAAAAAGATGTGAGTGTTCAGAGTTCAGTAAATGAGTACTGTTAAAAGGAAGCACATAGAAACTGTGGATTAGAGAGGCAAAGTAAAGAAACCAGCTTCAGTACTTATCTATTACGTTTTCATTATCGTTTATGACATTTATTTTCTACTTGTTATTCAAATATCAATATTATAATAATGACTGTTCTAATAATGACTCCACACATGCACACATGCACTGATAATTAGAATTATTATATTATTAGAAGAGAAATGGTTGACTACAAAGGATGAAACTTAACCAAGTCATCACATTCTTTAAACCTGTTATAATAATATAAACAAGTTAAACTAGTCTGACAGAGATCTGATCTGCTGAGCATGAAACTCTATGTTATTTGTTTTATTAACATTGCACATTGTTTTAGTGGGCAGGAAGAAAAACGACAGCAAAATTTCATAAGCTCCCAAATGTTGGTCAAGCTTAATATGCATAACATAAACAGCAAAACGCATGAGGCAAAGGTATCATTTCTGAACCCAACTGCCCTCTACAAAATATGTCAGTGATAAATTTCAACTTCAAAAGCATAGCAGACAATGTATAAACATCGTTAGATATGAAGGCTAGCAGGAAGCTGAGGTTGCTTACACATATCACATTTCGTAATCTTTGTGCAGCATGTTTGTGAAAAGCAGTGTTGCAAAAACAAAAGGCAATCTTTCAAAAAATTGTGAACTATATTACAGAAGATGGCCACTGCCCCTAGACACAGTGACACTGCAATTGCATAGACAAAATGTGGCTATAAAAAGGTGCCCAGGGCATTTTTAAAAGATGGGAACTGGGGCAGCAGGGTGGAGTCCTACAGACAGTCACTTCAAAGCTCTGCCTCCGAGCAGCATGCAGCAAATGTGCTGTATGCTAACAACAAGGAATCTGACCACAGAACCTGTTGGTTTGTCCAGCTCAAAAAGCAGGATGGTAATGGAGCAATGACCCTCTAGCAGTTGAGTACTGTCTAGAAGTGGATGGAAAGTTTGTTTTACCAGCCACAACCCAGGTAGTCAACTCAAATTCTCATGTGGCCTTGATATGGTTCTCTTAAGTGAAACAGGTTTGAAGAAAGAGAAACCTTAATAAGAAGATGTAACACTGCCAACAAACATCAATCTCTGCTTCAAGGGTTTCTACCTCTAAAGACATTTCTGCTTGGTTACTCCGAATAACACAAAACATGACACTGTGAAAAGGGTGTGTCAGGGCACTCCCATGAGGTTCCCAAGTCAACGTCTCAGTCATGAATCAAAATAAATCTTTCAAATGAAGACTTTTCTGCTGCTCTACTCGTTTGACTAACTGCACTTGCTGGAAGACTTTGGCATCAAAACAATGAAGGGATGAGCAATCCTTGTCTCGATTCAGCTTTGATAACTTTACAGCAGTTATTTCTCATAAATACAGGTTATTTCCCACGAACAGTGAAAGTGAAAATCCCATGGCAAAGAGGAACTGTGCCACAGAGAGCACTTTGCACCAATCTGCTGCTTATGCAAATATCACTGGAAGGAGTGAGGTTTCCAAATCCTCATGAGAAGAAGTACTTGCATGGTGAGAAAACAGCAAAGACCACCAAGCAGAGGTCTGTGACTAGAAGCAGCAAATAGAGTTGTGCTGACTGACAAATGTATTGACCATTAATGGTTCTGCTCCTACCAATTCATTGTTTCGAGCTGCAAAAATGCTGATTCAGTTGATGTTATAGTACATTTCAATTTTCACAAACTACAGTACCTACTTGAATTTGCTCAGTGATAGCAGTGAGAAAGATTGTCATGTTTGCATGAGCTGAAAGGCTGCTAGACCAGTCTAATGAAACACCAACATCTCCCACGTAATGAGTTTCGATCACTCTTTCTACTAAACACCTTGTATTTTGTTTGAAGCAATACGCAAACAAAAAAAATAACCGATATCTGATAATTAGGCCTGACAACTGTTTAAAATTTTCTGTTTTCAGTATAATGTATGAAAATACACTTACCTGGAAGTAACTTCGGTTCTAACTTTTTGATAGGCGGTTCAATAGTTTCCTTCACGTTAGTCTGCAGAAAAAGCACAAGCCACATCAGATTTAGTTAAACACTAGCTCAACAGATGGGTAATGGATTATGGAAATAAAGTGTCATTGCAAGATTGGCATTGTCATTTGCATGACATTAAATGGGTTCCCAACAAAGCAAAGATTCAGCTGTGGCTGTCATAAAACCATGCTGAAGCTGTCAGGATTTGTTTTGTTGAACCCATGTTACATAAGCTACAGCCTGCAATAAGTGACGTGAAGCCTGCTGAGGGCTCTGTTTACAAAACTGGAACAATCCCAACACACTGCAGCCAGTTACTACTTTTAATACAATGTCTCCTAATACCGCAAAATCTTGCATATAGAGAGACAATATTCAAATAAGTATTTGCTCGGCTCAGTCATGTGTTGTTCATTATTCGCTGTACTACAGTACACCTATTGCAGGTGAATGAATGACTACAAAAAGTGCTGAATTTAAAGTTTATGAGAGTTTATCACAGACTTTTAACACTAAGGTTATGTATTATGGGACAACAGCCGTTAAAAGCGTCAAAATGGTCAAAGCAAATTTTCCTACATGAGCAAAGTGATAGAGGTTCCCAAAGTAAAACAACCCATCTCCTCAAGAAGAGTAAAGTCCATACAATAATGAATAATGACACTGAGCAATGTATTCAGTTCACAGTTCAGCTGTGAGTGAAGTGTATCACTGATATAATGTGAAATGCTTGCATGTGAACATTTAATCCTGGCTTGAAAGCATACACCTCGACAAAAATACAACTTCACTATAAATAAAACTGACTTGACAACCAAGACCACAGCGTACCTGTGACAATGTGATTCTCATTTTCAGTTAGAATAAAATGAATGTCAGTTGGGGAAAAAATGTTACCTACACACAAAACACACCAAGACTAGTTTTGACCTTGCTCGTCTGTAGGCAAACCGTTTCACATGCTGTCTGCAGAGGTGCTTACACCTGTAAGCAAAACAAGCAAAGCCAAATCCACAGAGAAACCCGTGGCTGTGTAATAATTAAGCTGCAAAATTCTCCATGCAGGTTCATTTCACAAGTTTTACAAGAGCTGCAGGAAAACTTTCACCTCTTTCAGTAACATTTCATTAGACATCAGATCTGAAGGCGCTAGGTAAAAGCCTGTGAGCTTCTGCTTTTTTTTTTCCCTTTTTTTTTTTTTGCAGCCCTGTCCTGAAAAAATCTCTAAATACTAAAACTATTTTTATTTAATTGTCCAACCACTACAGCACAACAAGTCAGTATTTCTTCATAAAAACCTTGGCCACATGTCAAATATCAACTTTCCTTCCGCAACAGCCCAGTCACAAGTTTCAGCCCAAATCTAATTCAACAACGACTTGACACTGTATTACGCCCATCCGCAGAGAAAATTAATCACAACCTCTTAGTATATACATACATACCTGTACAGGAGGGAGATAACACTTGAAGGTTGGTTTCAGGGGTTTGACAGAGAACATTGTTTATATCCGCCCTGACGGTGATGGTCCTGAACGGGCGCCTGGCGAAGCGCTCGGCTGCTGCCACTCAGGAAAGAAGAAGAAGGGGGAAAAAAAGACACAAACCAAAAGGAAACCTCCAAGAAAGTTAAGGTCAGCCTTTAGCTGGGTTAATCCGAGCTGTCCGTGTGTAAAATATTCATCGAGACAGGCTGGGCGACCGGGGGCACTCCTCCATGTCGATAAGCAGTGAAGCAGCAGATTAGACTCGCTGGGTGAAAAAAGTTGACAGAAGTTAACGTTGAGACGTCGGCGTTAGCTTCGTTAGCTAGCTAGCTTAAAGTACTACATTTAAGTTTATAAACGCCGTCCCCACGCCGAGATAAAACACTGTAAATAATTTAGAGCTCCCCCGCTGTGTGTCTACATCTTCTTTCCACCTGTTACTGTGTTAGTTACCCTCGGTGACTTCCTCAAAGTCTAACTAATTCAGCCAAACGCAGTACCTGATGCTATAAAGGACTTAACGGCCATGTTTATAAAGAGCCGAGGTCCCGCCCTGCTTCCGGGCTCCTCTCCTCGGCTATATTTGTGCACGGACACTTTCTTTCATCAAAGTTTCTGCAAAGCTGAAACGGGACCCGCCGGAGTTCAACACAGATACTAACCTCGATAGGTATATAATGGTGCATGTGGCTGTAAATATTCATAATCATGTCATTTGAGAGATAAAACAGCGAGTATTTTGCATTGAGCAAGAGTGCACCATCCATGGACTACAACTCCCATGAGACCTTGACACGACGAGAGGCTTGGGGTCGTGCGTAATCCCCCTCCACCCCACCCCACCCCCTACCCTTT
>OMNW01014576.1:83397-107393 GCA_900303245.1 Selene dorsalis
TATATTTTTTACACAACCTTTGTTTCACATAATACAGTAACTCCACAAAGTACGAATTGTATTTGATTTTCTCAATAAAACTACAACTGGTTTGGTTGTGGGCATGGGTGAATTTACTGTAGAGCCCTGTGGGACACAAGTCAGGGGTCCAAGGCTCCAAGAGGCCTTTGTGCCAGGGCTTCAATTTGACTATTGGCATATTTTATTCGAAAGTCAGACACAACAAACAACTGTAAAACAACCACATAGAAACAAACCACTAGGAGACAACCACAGAGAGATGCACCACAACCACAAGGAGCCACCAACATGAAGACGAATCTCTCCCTGAGGCACAAGTGTACAACAGGTAACCAACAATTACAATTGAGCAATAACAGATTAAGACTGTATAAAGAAAGGTTAAAAGATTTATATTGACAATTAATATATGCATCTGTATTTCTATATATTCCACATCATCCAGCATCTGATTAATAATTAAAGCCAAATTTTATTCATTCAAACGACATGAGGTGACAAATAAAATTAACCAGGATTTTCTTTTATTATGCTAATGTTCCAGGCCAAAAAAGATAAGACTGTCATTCAAAACAGAGTATTTTAGGTTAATTTGCAACATAATTTATGTTATTGATTTTATACACTAGATGGCACTGTTGGTTAATTACATGAGCTGTATGCAGAATAAGGGTTAGGTGTACAGGTTACTGAAAAACTGTATTATTCCAGTAATTTGAACGCCAGGGCTCTCCACACGTTGAATGTTGAAGTTTATGATGGTCAGAGTTTTCAGTTTGGTATAGTCCTTGAATTACATTATTCTTTAAACACCATGAAATACTTATTAGCATCAGCAGTTCATTTGCTCACAAATATTTATCACTTTCTCATTACCTTCCCACAGAATTTCAAGTTCACCTATCATCAATGGACCCGACGATGCACCTCATATACACTGGTGATCAAAATGGTAAGACATTGTTTTTATTTTCATAAACTGTGACAAATTTAACGTCACGGTCAATGAAAAAATGTTCCAGTCATTTGCCATAAAGTTCCAACCATGAATATTTCATATAATTAGTTCAGTCTAATGTGACAAAATTTGCAAATAAAAGGTGAATAGATATCTATATATTCAGTGAGGAACTCGTTAAAGTTCTGAAATGTACCTTAACGTTGACACAGACCACAGGAAACTGAGTTTAAGATACCAGTTTTCCTGCACATTTTTCCCTCTTTGTGCTGTGTTTAGCATCACATTAGAGTACAACACACAAAGTAAACACACGAGTTGAGCCAAAAGCTGTCAGGAGCAAAATACACTTGTTCAAACACAGTAGACAGATGAGCCAGCACAGGAGAAAGAGGGTGACATTTATACTGTGGCCTGATGGGATAATTAGGACCAGGTGTGCAGGTGGGGGGCCGGTGATGGGTGGAGGGTGCTTGGTGGACAGATGGGGAACGGGATGATAGGTCAGAAAAGATATGAGGCTGTTATTGCAGTGGGACAACAGAGTAACCTCAAAAATAATCAGGATTGTCACTGCTGCCTCACTAAACTGTGGCGCACGATGTGTTCAGCCATACTCATCCTCCTTGAGCTAGACGTTGCATTACATTTACAACAAAATCGTTGATGTTGAGAATTGATGTTAAAAAATTCTGCCTAAAACGAGACAACCTGCTGCAAAATGGAAAACCAATTGAAATGAAAACATTTGCTTCTTATTGGCATTAATGTCTACCAGTAATTTTGATTTACATTTGTAAATGTACAGATCATAAAAGCTCTCATCATCATCATCATCATCATCATTATCATGGCATCACACTAGTTTGAAAAGATATAAAGACAGAACGCTGAAGGCATGCCAGTGTGTGTGCATGTTGATGATAAACATAGATTTATAAAGAAAAAATGACAACAAACACTACTTACCAACTGCACAGATTTTTCATAATGCTCCTGATGCTGTGATGCAGTGTGTCCCTGCCCTGGGACACACTGTATTTTAAACTGCCTTGTGCTTCAGCGTCCACTGGGTGGTGACATAATAACACTGTATCAACAGTATCACCACCAACGCTCTGTCTTAATACATACATTAGAACGGCTGTTTGTTTGCCAGTGCTATAAGTGCTGGTGTTGTATGTGATTCAAAAAAAAAAACTTACATACGTCAGCACGCTCACACACACACACACACACACACCTACATACATACATACTGTGTGTGTGTGGGCCTACGTGTCGACTGCATACAGAGGCAGCCTGTTAGACAGGTTACACCCAGAGAGTCGCCTCACTGCCCAACATCATTTCAAGGAAAGCCTCAGTCTGGCTGGAGACTGGTTGTGAGAAGTGGATAGTGGATATCAGTGCCACGCCATACACTCCAGAGGAGACGTGACTGATTTACAGCACAGACTTTAGAAACTTTTAACCATTTAAATGTACCTGTTACATGTAATGCCCAGTAGTCAGATAGAAGATTAACACTGTTAACACAATCAATTGATATGAACTGGATATAAACCAGTGATACTTAGTGACACTAAATCACTTGCGATCTCTCAACTTTGTATGAAGTTTGAATGATCACTCCACAAGCAGCATGTAAAGAGGAAATGGCATCAGACTCACTTTATTGCTACATAACCCATTAACTTGACTGTGAAGCACTAAAAGGCGTCATTTAACAAAGATGACACACGAGTTAAACTTAAATGTCGTTTTTACTCCATATACTGGTGGAGTACTGTGCATAAGTACTTGTTCTCGTATAGTATTTGAGTATTTCCATTTTCTGCTACTTTATACTTTTACTGCTCTCCAGAGAGAAATGTTTTAGTCTTGTTACTTTGCTGATTCAGTTATATGAAACAAAATATGATTCACAAACAAATGAAATCATACTTTGGTCAAGATAAGACATTTTGATGCTATATTTTTGAATACATGACATTCAGATTCAGTGAATGAGACTTTTAGATTATAAGCCATGTCTAATCCAACACTGACCATGTGTGACCATGTGATCATTATCCTTCAGGATGTGCTGAAGCTGACAGCACACACAGTGAGTAGATGAAGTTATGGTACTGTTGGTCTGTCTCAAGTCTGTTGTTATAGGAAGTCCCAGAGCTGCGCATGCGCAGTCGTTTCTCTCCCAGCTACCTACTGAATATTTAAGCGTCGCCCACGCTCGGCGGCCTGTGATTGGACCCTCTGGCCCAGTTTCCTGTGTTATGTTTGAGAGGCGATTTTTGAGGGCACTGCTCAGCTCTCGGTTTAAATCACAAAGCAGCTCGCTGTGTGGACACTGCTCCGCCACTGTCAGAGGGAAAAAAGAGTCGCGGGATGGACGGAGGACACCGCTGAGGAGCCGCATCCATGCTGTCCGGACTTTAACGGGAATATTTTCTGTAAACGTGGATTTTTTTTTTTTTTTTTTTTTTTTTTTTGTAGCTCTTCTGAACAACTCCAGAGAGTTATTGAAACACTGTGAACTTCACCGAGTCTCGCACAAAGACTGGATTGCGACCAGAGAAGACCGCGAGTGTTGAAGTGACAAGATGGTGAGTTGATGTTTACACTTTTATCACAGTCAGTGTTTTGTACAGTCAGTGATATCATCCAAATATGTAACCTAGAGGCACGATTAATCAGTATATGCTGATCAATAAGTTGTCCTTGTTATGTTTGTGAGCTGTATTAGCAGTCATTTATATTTGGCACCATATCTCATATTTATCACCAGTCCTGAGTCACAGACTTGTTATGGATGTAGTGAAGGTTAATTAGAGAAAGCAGTGACCGACACTTAGAGAGGTGTCATCTTAAAAACATTAGTCAGGTGCGCTGGGTGCAGCCCTTTCTACAAAAAAAACCGGTTAGTCCTGGATGAGGAGACAGCGAGCGTCAGGTGGAGTGTGTCAGCTGTGTGTGTGTGTGTGTGCGTGTGTGTGTGTGCATTACACGGAGACAGGTTTTTCCTGGTTACTGGATGCCATTCCTGACACGCCTAGAGCTAAGTTATGGAGGACATTGTGTGGCCTCATCGTTGTGTTTTGGCAACAACTCAGTCAGTGTCCTGACGTTTTCACACAGGCTGTTGAACATCATAATACAGGCCGATGCAGCTCTTCGGCATATTTCTTAAAGCAAGCAGACACCACTTGATTAAAGGTGTCGTCATTTACCTAAAGTACACAGAGTATATGTTTGTTTTAGTTTTAAGTCCAGAACTTCCTTCAAGTTATCCTCTCTTGAATGATCCCATGTCTCTTCTGTATGTTTTGTGCATTACAGCATCTTCAGACCTGGTCACATACATGTTATGTGTATTTGAAACGTGTAAGACTGAAACCTGTGAGCATCCTGCCATCTTATGTGGTATGGAACCTGTAGGTCGAGTTACCTAGAGGAAAACAGTGAAGGAGCGTGATCAGTGTAACAGAGCTTATGAATTTAAGACATGACAGGAAAATGAATAGCAAAAAAAAGCTGCTTTATTCTGCTTTTGTGAAGCTGTTATCACTTACACAGTCTGTTGAAGTTGGAATTTTTACTGCAGTATTGTTTGTATTTTTGCCTGTGAGTGGATGAGCAGGAGCTGATGTTTTCTCAGGATCTCAGAAAGTACTACTACACAGCAATGACAGAGAAGTGAATGTAACAGCGTTGAGGGAGAAATCTCAATGTAAAAGAAAAGGAAAAAAAAAGTTTCAAGGACCGTTTCCAAGATGTGGTTAAAGGTTTTGTCTCAGAGGTTTTCAGAGGAAGTGAAGGACGATGTCTGTTCGTGGAGGCTAGAGAGTAGAAAAGAGGGAAAACCGTCTGATTGTCATCCTCACTGTCTGGAACAGCAGACACCAGCATCGCTCACTCGCTCCTTCTCTGCCAGATGCTGAATAGAAAGTCGGTATGACAGCAGATGGTTTGCATTAGTTTCTCCTACAGGGAGGTGCGTACCGAGCAACCCCCCTCTCTCCCCTTCATTTCAAAGCTGGCGCTCCATTTTCAAACCCATCACTGCTGTAGAGATTTGCTGAGGAATTCAAGCCCTCTCTCTGAAAACAGGACGAACACCCATTCAGTGGACCTGGGGAACTCGTTAGGCTTGTTGCTGTGGTTCAGTTCGCTCACACACTTCTCCTGATCAGTTCCATACGTCTTTGTTACAAAGCTACAACTATGTTTTCACTGCTTTACTGTCTGTGATGACGGACCTCATGAGTGTTGACTTCTTCTGCTGTGGCACTTGTAAATCATTCTTCAAAAGCATATAAACAACACACTGTGTAAATTCAAATTGTCAGCTAGTTTTTCCCTTTGTATCGTCTTCTTTATGTAGCTCTTTTTTTGTTTTTATTTTGTGGAAATGTGGCACATCCACAACTTTTATTATTTACCTGTGAATTTTTTGCAAACAAAATCCAAAATCTTCAAGTAATTACTTCTTTATTTGTTTATTATTGTGCAGTAACTGTCATTGCCGCCAAATGAAAAATTAGAGGGCTATGGCATGTTGTATTGTCTCCACAGAAACCAAAGGCTTCATAAAAGCATATTCTTATTTATATTGATGTTTCATCATTGAGTTGTGAGGTGGTGACATGAAGACCTCCAGTGTTGTTGTAACTGTTAAATATGATATTGTGAAGTGGTGAGATGGGGAGCCTCCATCGGTTTTCTGCCCCTGAGCAGTGCAGTGTGTGTGCACCAGGCGATGCAGCCGCACACTGTGGCTCTGTGTGTATCCTTCAACTTTGTTTGCAAAGTGGACGCTTCATAGCAGCCTCACTGAACTCTGCTGTAGTGCTGTTTCTGTTTCTGTCAGTGAAGAGCGGATGCAGCTTCTTCACCTGATCACCAAAGTGCTGAACTGAACTTTATCCTGTTTGGTCAATAATTACACAGCTGTAATGTTTTATGGAGTTATCCTTGGGTGCAAATTTAAACACATACCAGCTCAAATGTGTTTATACTTAGTTTGTGTTTGCTCATGAGGAACAGATGCAGGAAAAGATAAGAGATGATAAATTGTCTTTCTGCAGAACAGACAACTTTAGTTTAATTTTAAAAATGTGGCATAAAAGAAAACCAAATGCTGTTGTAAATGCTATTTATGACATAACACAACTGCTCTATCATATAATGTCCTTTCATGCTTATTTAGTTTGTTTTCCTTGTTCTTAGATCATAGGCCACACAGTGTCCACGCGGTATAACTCCCTATTTGCATGTATGACTTCCCTCATCATGGACAGGGAACACGGTCAGACTCTCACAGCTGTGCTTTGCTTATCTGCACCAGTATTTTACCATTGTCACATGCCAGCCAGTGTTTGGCCTCTGACTCATTGGCTGACCCCTAACTTGGTCCAATGGAAACCTCATTTGTCTTTATGTTATATTTGGATCAGCCTCTAGATTGCTATTGTTTGACCTTACTTCCCCATAGAGACACTGTACCAGCACAGAGTCCTGGCATATGAATAAAAAAAAGTGAAGTGTGATTTTTACAGTTGAGCACAGAAGCACCTGAATTTTTACAGCAACATTTAACGTTAAATTTTTCCTGCTCTGCTGAATTGAACTTTAGGACCCCGAGGTAAAAGTGGGATGCCACCTTTTGGTTTATATTTATAGTTTTGACATTTCTTTATCTGAGGGCAGTAAGTAATATATTTAAATGTAATAATTTGCACATGTGGCACACAGCCTCTAAGAAGAAGCCACAGAAGCAAAGGCAGTGATTGATGAGGAACTAGGGCTGAGTCAAAGCTTTTTAAAGGTGTTGTATAGAAAGGCATGAATGAATCTGCTGGAAACAAAAGTCAGAATTAGCCAGTTTGAATTAGTTGTCTTTTCTGGCACATGTCCCGTGGCAGGGCTGAGTCAGTGTCTTCCTCACTGTGGAATCACACAGTCACTGAAGCATCAAAATAGTAAGAACTTCAACTTGAAGTGTTATTTTTATTCAGAAAAAATACTGTTGTTTATTTACTCAACTGGCCAGTGAAGAGTGAACATTAGCACTGATAGAGAGGACATTACACACTCATCTTCATTCAGTGTAGTTTCCTGCCTGTAGCCGACTGACACACAATGAGACCACATGATCTTTTTCCTGAGCTATATTTATCAGTTGGCTGGTTACGACTCCTTTTTATGTAGAATTCAGTAGCACAGATATCAATATGGGTCATCACCTAACTGTAATGTTATTATGTAATCACCTAAGTTCTGTGTGTGGAGTTCTCTTTTTGTGAATAATAATAATAATATCACTAAGAAGCCAAAACAAACGGTTTGGATCTGATCAGCGTTGGGTTTGGCTGCTTCTATTGGATTCCTGATATCACTGACAGAACTGGTAACTTGCAGCAGCTAGGATCACAATAAAATTAATAAACTGGATTCTTTTCCAGTATGAAAATAAAATCAAAACGCTTTTTTGGTTCATGGAGCTTTTCTGTTGTTAAATTTCATCCTGTGTATATTCCAGCAGGGTAACACATACCATGTAACATTTCCTCAACAGCAGCTGTATTTTTTGATGATCTGATTAAAATGGGCTGCCTGCAGTTTTGCAGTTTTCAAACTTTGATGTAACTCTTCTTAAGTCATCACCTATAATTTGACATAGAGTAATTTATCAAAGGACACACCTCCTACTCCTCCTCTTTGGACATTCATCATGAGCACATCTGTACACATCTTACACATCATTATTAGCGCTGCTCTTTAATTTAGAAGAATTACAGAATACACTGTCAACCAGTGCAGACTGGTGCTCCTATCACCACATACTGGGAAACAGCTCAGTGATTTTGTTTGTGCTGTCAGTGCATGAAACAGCTGAGTCATTCTTTTAGCTGCATTATTACTGCATTCACTTTGGTGGAGTACAAAATCAACGTCATTAAACTCCCATTTGGCTATCACATGCAGGCACCACACCCTTTCACCTAATGAACCTGCCTGGAGTCCAGGGCTGCTCTTGGTTTTAGATATAGTACATAAAGAATGATTAATAACAGCACTTCTCTGTTTGGGCTCTTTATCAACCCTCCTGTAGGACAAACGAAGACATCTGGGAAACAATTGTTGTTTACTGAAACCACATCTTAGGTTGGTTTCAGTAAACAACAACTGTGCTGACCTTGTCTGACCCTCTGCGACCTTTATCACAGTAACGCAACGTGCCTTTGACCAGCCTTGGCCTCTCAGTCTGTAACAGCATTGTACTCAAGATCCAAACAGTTTTGTCTAACAGCAAAAGATACAAGTCCTCCTGGAGGTTTATCTCTTTTACGAGATATTAGATTTCAACCAAAAATCACAGATGCAGTGTTTTTTGTTCAGAGCGCGACCGCTCTGATTCAGCTGGAAAACTCTCTGGGAGAACTTTTGGAGACAATGACTTTTATAATTACAGCTGTGTGAAAACATGAGCTGGTCTCTTAGTGCTGATACTAGAGGATATTTCTCTTCATGGTACAATATAAAATAATGGAGCCATTGTTATGTAACCAAAAACAAACAGGGCCTGATATGATATTGTCAGACCTGTGGTTGTTGAATTTTTAACAACCCACTTTATAAGATGTTTTCTCTTAATGCTAGATTTCATCTTTATTCTTTTACTTTTTCGTCCAAATATAGATTTGTGGGGTCTGTGATTCTCTCTTTTCTAGTGAAGGATGTGATGAAATAATTCATTGGCTGCAGAAAACGCAGAAAGTCCTGCCAGGTTTAGTGTCATTTTACCAAATACTGCTTTGTTGTCACACACAGTTTCCTCTGTCAGCTTTCTCCTCCATTTTTAGGTGACAGATTAAAGGAGGCAAAATTTATGTCTTAACGTGTATTCAGCTGCGTTTAGAGCAGATGTTGATTTTCACTGTTGATGTTTATTTTACATTCAACCACTACTTAGGTTGCTTTAAAGAGAAAATACAGTACTTTAGGACATGTTTCTTGTCTACGATTTCAGCTGAGCTCCACCCAAAACCACATTTTCTTTGATATCATATTTTATTAGCAACCTTACCACTGTTGTCATCTGTTTAAGAGACCGATTCAGTTTGATGTTTGAAATAAGAAGCTCTCAAGTTTCCAGTTTTTATACTTGGATAAAGAAAAGTGCTTTTACTGTGAATCTTTGTGTAGTTCAGTCCGAGGCATGTTAAAAGTCATCCAGTATCTGTTTACTCATGATCATTATGTTCTCTTTCTCTGGGAGGGAAGGTGTTCAGCCCTGCCCTGCAGGCACTGCATTGTACGGCAGCATCATTACAGCCACTTAGGCCTCATGTTACCGAATCCTAGCAGATCAATATTTTTCTTTTCATTCCTCCCTTTTATGTGACCTCCAGCAGTTCGGATAACAGCATGACTTGTCTTGTCATGGGCAAGGCCTGCTGGCTGCATAATTTATGCCGGTGTCCCAATTACATTCAAGTGACCAAGTCGCCATGAACAAAGTTGCAGAGAGAACTCATGGTCTGTACTCGACACTGTCCTCTGCTGTGTGTGCAGGTGGTGATTATTTACAGGAGCAAATGTCATAAATGTCACATTTCCTGTGATTGCACTATTTATAATGGCTTTGGTTCAGTGTATTTGTATCAGTTGGAAATTATTATAACCAGGATATGGCAATTATTTTCAGGTCAGAGCTGTTTTGATTGACAAAACAATGACTCTCGTAAATCTAGTGAGTTTTGGGTTCGACCACCATAGTGACTGCTTTGTGTGTGGAAGTGAGTCAGGAAAGTGCCAATGACCTTGTGGCTGTGGTTTACGCTTGAAGGGGGAATATGACCCTTTTCACTGAATTGTTATCTCTGTGTCGTCAGTGTGTGTGAATGTTTTACAGGGTGCCTTGAGTTAGTTAGAGATAGTGTGATGTCTGGGGCTGCTCCAACTGACTGTGGAGCCATTAGGTGCTAAAAATAAGTGCAGCATTGGTATGTTTATGTTAACTGGTAGTCACAGGTATGAGCCAAAATTTAAAATCAGTCTGGATGTAAGAAATCACACAAAAATGTTGCAACGTCACAAATTCAGAGTCAAGATCATTCACGTGTCAGATTTTATAACCCAGTGTTGTCATGAATGTAAACTTCAGTTTCACTTTCAGATTGAAATGGGTAGACCATGACCTTAGATAAAACAGAAGCGGCTGCGCCAACTTTTGGCCACACACCAAGAGTGAGTGACATCACAGCAGGTCAGGTTTCTACACGGGTCAGATGCTGCATGTAAGATGCTGGTACTATTGCATGATTCAGACAGAGCAGTTGATTGCCAGTGATTTTCAAGCGCTTGAATAGACAACAGTTCATTTGCCATGTTTAATATGTGAGGCCGCTGGCTGTACTATCTATGTGTCCATATAATCAAGACAGACCTTGCAGGCGTATCAGTTTATTCTGTTGGCAGGCAAAGCAACAGGTTGTCTCCTCTTTTCACATGTGGTGTTGAAACAAGTATCACAAAATGTGGATTGGCCTTTTACAAACAAGCTTTAAGCACCATTAAGTTTTCTTGTAGGTATATATTTAGCACCATGAGAGTTTCAACCTCATTAAAAGTCTCAGTTTATAGGGAGAGTTGTGTAGCAACAGTTTTCTGTTCCATGTAATTCAGTGTAGATTTACTCTTTAATCAAGTTCCAGTCTCATCTGTAGTTTTCAGCATCACTTTAAAGGAAGAGACGTGTGTGTGTGTGTGTGTGTGTGTGTGTGTGTGTGTGTTCGTGCGTGTGTGTGCATCAGAAGTTCAGGCTGGATCAGACGGTGTCATGCTGTGGGTCATTGCTGCTCTGTCACACACACACACACACACACAAACACAGCGTGGTTTCTGCCCTGTTTCTCATCATTGTTTATCTTCCTCCTCTACCTTAGAAAAGCCAACCATCATAGTCAGCAGTTTTATCAGCATCTGGCCTGATTATACTTAGTGAGTGATCTTGGACAAAGTGCAAACGTAAGCATCAGAGACCAGGTGGAAACGCTGTTTAGAGAGAGAGTTTACCTCCTCAAGCTCTTTTCAGTTAAGATCAAACTAAATATGTTTTGGATTCAACCAAGAGAGGAAAACAATCTGTCAGTATCAACCCACACATTATTTCTGTGAAAGTGTGTTGGAGCTACTCCCTGATGTCTTTTGGCACACTCCAGGAGTGGACAGTCTCTGGAGCAATTACGGCACTTTCAGTGATTTACCGTCCACTATTTCCCTGTATCTGTCACCCCATGACTAACTGTGACCCACTGAGGGTGTGCTCCGCCTCCTCTCCTGTGACCCCCGAAGATGAGCAGATATGACTCATAGATGGATAATGGTTTTACTGGACAAAAACAATGACTCGTGACACAAATATCCAGTGTTGGTATTTTTCTAAATATACTGCAAATTACAGTCAGTCCTTTGAACTAGACTATATTATGAAGCATGAAGCATGAAGCACACCACAATCTTGCTTCATAGCAGTGAGCTGACATCTGTTTCAGCCTTTATGTGAGATGGGTCATCCATCAAAGCAGACATTTTTGTACCTTTTTTTTTTTAGATACAATAGATACCATATGGCTGTGTCATACCACAGGGACTGTTCTCAAAAGTAGTCTGTGTTGGTGTGTTCAAGGAAGTTCAGAAACTTTACAGGGTTTCCAGGTTTTAGGACTGTTGGAAGAGTAAAGTGATCTACAACACCAGGATAAGGGTGACGTCGATTTGCTTGTCAGACATTAAAAAGGTTATTCTGAAGTTGGAGCGCAAAGTTTCCTAGAAATATTTTACCCAATCAATGAGTACAGTACTGTGTGACAGTTCTGTAACTTTGTCAAACGTAATAAAGTTGATTCAGTGTTCATTATCATGGACTGTCCATCACAAGGAAGATTTCAGTTTCTGTGCTTTGGTTTTCATACTGGACTGAAGGGAGCTGGTGGCTGTGGATGCCTTGAATGTAGGAACTCATTAAAAAAAAAAAACCCTTATGTAAATGTAGCGTAAAGAATACATGATTGGCAGTTAATGGGCTACAACACACAAAACCACTGGTATGGCGCATTTACCCTCAGTGTAGCAGCAGATTTTATTTTACAATTTAGATGCACAAGCCAGAAAGAGCATGAGTCCAAATCAGTGAAAATCACAGATACACTATTTCAAATTGACATCCCAGAAGAACATAATGACCTGTGGATCACTGTAGTATAGAGTTAGACTGTGAAATTACAAGACCTGCTAATCATGTTTGGAGCTAAAGCAGATTTCCATGCCGTATTTAACTTAATTTAAAGTTGATAGCGAGGCAACACTTCTCTCTACATCTGGACCAGAGGCTCCTGCAGAAAACCCATTAGAAAATTACTAAAAGTAGGTATAAATGAGAGCATTTATAAAAATCCCTCCACAGGTTACCAAAACAAAACAAAATGAAATTCATTGGATTTGTTCACTGGAATTATCCTTAAATTGTGCTTTAATTTATGACACATGTTTACCAAATTTGATTACTTGAGTCTTTGTTGTTGGCTCATTCAGCAGCAGCAGCCTTTTCATCATACAGTCACCGACAAGTGCTGATAATAATTTGGAAACAGCTGTCACATCTGAATCACTGCTGCCGGCCAGTTGTTGAGTGTCCTACATCCATGGCCATCACGATTATTATTATTATTATGACTACCACTTGACTTTTACCTTAGGAAAAAAAGTAGAGATGAAGTTTGTACGTTTAATACGTCAATGGAAACTGAAAAACAGCAGAATATATTGGTTTATAGGCACCACTGTGATGTGTTTTTTCTTTTTTCTTTCTTAGATTACTTTTTCCACAACACAATCACAAAAACACATGCTCTATCGTCATGTCTCTCCACGATCAAACGTTTTAACACAGCAACAACTTTAAAAAATCAGGTCAAGTCGGTCATTACATGGTGGCACCACTAATCTGTGAGGGTTTATCAGACTTGGGGTTTCTCTGCTGCTGCTGCTGCTGCTGCTGCTGCTGCAGGCTGATCCAGGCCCAAGTCAAAGTCATATCCACTGAATTGCTTTGTTGGGCACTTTATTGTAGCCACACTGAATACATGACCTATTTGTCTGACTTTTAGCTCTAAGAAGTGTGTTTTTTTAACTCAATTCAGTTTCAGAGGCTTCTACTAATATATCCTGCAGTTAGTACTTAGCTTCATTAAAAATGCCTTTTCTAATCTGATGATAACAAACAGGAGGATTAGTGTGTTTCTGTACAGAAACTCAACCTGCTTGTAGGACAAATAAAGGCTCCGTTGTTTAGATATTTGACCAGAATTTGATGTACTTTCACCACTTGTATGCAAACGGTGCAATTTCTCCAGACTTTCAGTACAGGGTGATTAACAACTGTACTTGCTTCTTATTTTAGAAGAGAGGAATTTGTTCTCATGGCTTTTATCCAGATTTGGCTCGGAGGGCAGAGCTGAGACGTAGTCCTATAACACATGGTGGACTGTGTGTCAGATCCTGGTGTGGAAAAGGAGAACGACACAGAAGGGAGAAATGAGGGGAAAAGTGCCACTTATGATACTGAATCAAACCCAGCCATTTCCTGTACACCACGCCAGAGCTGCTCGGCACTCTCCATATATGGTAATGGTATTTGCATGAAGGGAAAGCCTGGGCTTATAGATCAGGACTGGTGTTGAAATTCCTTTGTATTAACTTCTGGGAAAAGGTCTGGTCCTGTAGCTTAGTTTTTGGTTTGGTCTGATTGTCTTTGATTCTCAGAGACAAAAACTATTCAACACAAAACAGTTTTCTCTTTTTTTTTCTTCTTCATATTTCCAAATCCATAATATGTGTTGCTATGATACTTATCAAACTGTTCATTTAGATTTTATTGTCACTGTGTTTTGGAGATGCTTGATGCTCACTTCCTTACTGTGTCTGTGTGTTGGTAAGTCTTGTGGTTCCATGGCGATGGTGTTTCTATGGCCACCATCAGCTGTGCCGTATGTCCCCTGTGTGTATGTACGTGCATGTGTGCGTGTGTGTGTGTATTTTGTTTGTCTGTGCACTCATACTCTTCCACTACAGACCTACATTAACTCATTGTCCTATAATCTGAGCCAAAGCGTTTCCTTGTCTTAACTGACAGTTCAGTCAGAGAAAATACATCCCATGATATCTGCATTCAGTTTTGCATATAAAATGATACTTGTTGGAGGATTTACTGGTTTAAAATTGAAACATCTCTTTGAGCATTTGTATGTGAATAAATGAATCTTCTTGTTCTGCTTGTAAATTTAATCCTGTTATCTGCTGTGTTGTCAGATGTTGTTCTCCCAAGTCATTGTGTTGAATTCCCCTTATAGACATTTGTATGCATATGCAACATCTGCATACTTCAGTTAAAAGATAGTGGATTTTATTAGAAATCCAGTAAAACACTTAGGGAAAAAGGTTAATGTCTTCACTGTTGTCTTCCATATTCACAAAAGTACATTCTGTTACAGTGGTGAAACATCTGCTGTTCACACCAAGTGTCTGGATTCAGATCAGCACAGCAGTTTGGATTTAATGGCTGTACAGAGAAGCATTTTCATGAAGAGTTACTGATTTGAATCTGCAGAGCAGTGACCCCCTCACCCCAACAACATACTACATTCACTTGTGTAACGACCCCTCAGCCCCTGGTTGCTGCAGCCGCAGCAGCAGAGGAGTGCGGTTGATCCGGGAACCTCCCAGACGTCTCTGTGTACTTGTGTGTAGCCGTCTCTCCCCGAGCAGCAATTCCCTTAGTCCACCCCTATAAGTAAGAGTATTTTCTTACTCCTCGTGCCGGATTAAACAAGTCCTAAGTCAAAACAGATGAAACAATCCTCTGAATATTTGACATTTACCTCCTACGTTTCCAGCTTATTACCTCTCCCTTCTTGAATCTGCACACTGTCATTCCAGACATAGCAGAGAGAGGTTAAATATAGATTGTTCAATTGTTTTCACTTGGTGGTTGGGCCAGTGCTCTGCAACTATGTAACAGGAACTGTAGACTTTTACAAAAGAAAAAAGGTTTTCATCTGCTGATGTACAGCTTCTAATAAGTAGGTGGCAGCAAAATGATACCTAGTAATTCCCTGAATAAAAAGAACATTTGGTGATATAAAGACCAGTAAATGCAGGGTTCTGGTTGTGTTGGCTCTGGACAATGATTGAGGCACAGTCAGCCCCTCAGAGGACGACATAGGCTAAATGAACACAAAACTGTTCTGATAGATCAGCTTCACCTTGTTGGTGAAAGTTTTACTGTAGGTTCTCAGTAGTTTGTGGACTTTTCTTGCATGAAAGTGTCTGAAACCCATTCAGCGGGCAGCGCTTTAGTGACTGGAAGTCGCTGGAAATCCACATCCACAGTCCTCAGACCAAACATTTACATCTGGCCTGAAACTTTGATATTAGACTTAAATTGCCCATAATATTCACACACTGTTATTACCAATGTATACACCTAATTTACTGAATATTGTCATTCCTCATTCTGTAATTCTTCTATCTCTGAATAATCTGCATTTATTGAATCCTGAAAGAGGAATTTCTTCTCTGTTCCTCCTTTTGAGGCTTCTTCCTTTTTATATGTACTTCATCTGTGTCAAGGGTTTAATAGATTGTCGTGTTTTTGGTTCTTCTGGTTCTCCTAGTGTTCTTCCTTCTGGTTCATCTGCTTTGTTTACATTATACTGAAACTGCGTCTTTGACATCTTGAGACTCCCTGACAACTCCCTGTCGTCGTTGCTAAGGAAGGAAGGAAGTCAGCATCTCCCTCTGCTGCATCTAAAAACCTGTAAAACATGTTAATGGGTGTGATCTGGAGAATTAATCAAGCTTTAATTTGCAGTTTCCCCCCACAGGGCAAATACCCGCTGAATTAGGCAAAAAAAAAAGCTGTTAACATTCCTAGCCATCTCCCATGCTAGGACCGAGTCTGTAAAGTGGTTTTAATTTTGCTGTTGTAAAGACTAAAGTCACCCCTGAGCATATTAAAAGCTCTCTGGCTCCCCTCCTTGATTTAGTAATTTAAAGTTAATTACTGAAAGCACAGTGACTTTCCACTGGTTTGTTTTGTGCTGTTGTGTTACTTTACTGTGGTCTTAGGGTTTTGTCTTTTTTCCACTTTTGTCTTTGTCTTTATTGCTTTTGTAATGTACACACACACACACAGACACACACCCTAATCCTAACATCAGCAGATGACATACAACTGTAAAGCAAGTAACTTATATTAATGTCAAAAAATTAAATGTTCTAAGTATCATGAGTTTTTTTCAATTTCTGCTAAACTCGTCTTTCTTCACTCTTTGAGGAAAAGTAATTTTCTCCATCACAAGTATTTCCAAAACTATATTGAACCACCGTCCACACCTGGGTGGACCTGTATCGAGCCAGCTTATGGTCTTCCTCCCAGCTGTGAGATAATTTTAACTAAATATCTTCCTTCAGCACGTCTGTAGATATATTTCACAGGTAATTAATTAAACAGTTAAACCTCATTCAGTACTGATGTCACTCCATTCAAAGAAACAGAGTAGGTATTTTTCCACAGTGTGAGTTTTGCCTGAATTTCTACTGAATTATAAAGTTTAGAAAGAAATCCTCTTTTTTCGATAACTTTACAAAACATTTTCTTAATGATGGATGAAAGTAAGACAAATTTAGAAAAGCTAAACTTGGAGCTGATTAAAATCGACTAATATGTAATGAATTGAAAAATGGAGTAATAAATGATCAATTGATTTGTTTAATTTAAAGCCAGTTCGATTAAAATGTCAATTTTTTTATGTTACATAAAAAATACTAATTCGATAAACTTAATTTGATCTTTTAAAGTTTGTTAAGTCCACCTGAAGAATCAAAATCTGATCGCTCAGTCAGTTGTCGTGGTTTTTGATTTTTGGTTTTTGAAAGAAGGAACAAAAATAATATGAGATTATTTAAGAATGAAAAGCATGCGTCATCCTCTAAAATCATTTTATAGTATCTTGCTGTAGAAGTATCAGAAGGAAGGATTTTGTTTTTCCTTTGACAGTATTGTTTAAGCTGCCTCTCAGCTCCTTCCTCTTCCCACACTTCCTCACTGAGGAGGGAGGAAGTCAAGAGTTAACTCATGTGTTGACTAATGTTCTCGATGCTTTCTGCGGCTCCGAGTGGTTCTCCGTCCAGGAGAAAGAGACTCACTCCTCAGGGCACATTATGACCCTTGTCCACAGTAGCCAGACAACACTGACTCATAGCACATGATGAATGACCTCAGTTCTCCAGAGTCGCACTCAGCCAGAGCAAAAACTGGAATGTAGGGAGAAACCAAATTGTTAGGATGTGGATAAAAGCTGGCTCAGAGCATCTTTAACACTTGGACAAATAACACAAAGCACTTCTGGGAATCTGACCTTGCACTATTTCAAAGTAAATATGGCTCATCGTGCTGCTGGGATCAGAAAATGTGAACACTTAGAGGTTTTTGCTTTAGTGATAATAACCATTTTCCCCTTGGCTTTCACATTGTCTCATTATCTCAACAGTGTGATAAAACCACACCACCTCAACCTCTGAGTGAGCTTTTAAAGCTGCAGTTCATTCATGTAGCTCTGTGACCTTGATGTCAGCTGTCCACATCGTCTCTTGTGTCCTTTTTCTGTCAGCGAACTAACATTTGGACGTTGTGTGTGTTTTTGTTGCAGGGGAGCCGGGGGCACTACCGGTACCACTGGCAGAGCCACAATGTCAAACACAGTGGGGTGGACGACATGGTGCTGCTCAGCAAGATCAATGAGGACGCCATCGTGGATAACCTCAAGAAGAGATACATGGATGACTACATCTTTGTATCCTTTGCTCACAATCGTAGATCACACCAGAGTGAGGAATATCTGAGCCCAATCTCACCACTGCTGTTTCCAGAACAGATGAATGGTTGTTCACAGTGACATAGTAAGAGTGAGTAATAGGTCAGTGTTGGGAGGTAAAGCCCTCCCCATGAGCAGGGGGCAAAGGGGTCTGTGTGTTCATAGCTCCACCCAGACCTCTAAATCCTGCTCCTTCACCAGCGTCAGATTCGCTCTCACGTTGGTGCAAATGTCAACAAAGCGGTGTGAGGATGAGCAGATTGCATAATGGTGGAACCCTTTTGAATTCAGAGAATTGCTGCTTTCTTTTTTGAAGCGGCCATCGTTTCTTTAAATGTGGTAGTGATTCAAACTCGTGCTGAGATCGTTCATTTTCATGTAGCACATGAAACAAATGCGAGGTTTAGGTTTTTAAAATACGGCTGCGGCTGCGACCCCAGACATGCAAGTTGTTCATGACCTGGAATGAGCTGATAAATGAATGAGTGAATGAATAATGAATGAATAACCCCTTTGAAAAGCAACGCAGAGCTTTCTCAAAGCAGCTCATTACATTAACTTCATCCGCGCTCTGGCACTGCTCTGGATTATGAAGTTTAGTAAATGCCGTCAGTTTTTTCGGGTCCGACAGCTCTGAGGCGGGCCTTTGATTTGGGTCAATAAATAGCCGTAACTGTGAGGTCTCCCTGCCAAGGCTGTGGGTCGCTGTAGGCCACCCACAATAGCAGCTTTATTTGCCTTGAGCGGCATTTTGGCTCTAGGGCATAAAACCTCACAGTGTTACATGGCCGGTCTATACTCTGTTATTTAAGCACTGCATACTTATTTAGGCTCAGGCCTGATCACCAGATACTCTGCACTGTTGCTCACTCTGCTGACGTCATGGCAGGCTAACATTAAGTCATTTTTTTCCTATACAGTTACATAATCTCTTTGTCAAAAATTCTCACACTTGATTTGAAACTATTATACAGTATTTGCACTTCCTGTAATGATCTTTAATGCGTAATGTCATCAGACATACATCGGTCCGGTGCTCATCTCCGTCAACCCCTTCAAGCAGATGCCGTACTTTGGGGAAAAAGAAATCGAGATGTATCAGGGTGCAGTAAGTACAACTACTGTTGTTTCTTTAAATCACTGATGTGTTAATGAGGTGACTCTGGATTTAAGGTGGTTAACAGTCAGGAGGACAAAGGCTTTTAAATGAACTGGGTAAGATGCAGTGGGAACTTTCCAGCGGGCTGGCGCAGATGTTGCCGTCAGAAACTCGACTCAACCATTGAGAAGGCTTGGCAGCACCTTCACAGAACAGCCTGTTCGAGTCTGCCTTCTCTTGGCCGGCCTAAGAGTGGGCCTGTCTGCTGAAGCCAGGAGCACACTTGAAGACTTTTAAAATCCTGACTGACTGTGAAAACACTCAGCGTCACACATGCCAAATTTAACAGTTTGGCACATTAACGTTTCACATAAGTGCACTGGGTTCAGACTCCCAGAGCTCAAAATACAAAAAAGTTCAGATTTTTTCAGAAAAAGTCAAAACATTCAAAAGGAACTCACATTGTGTTCTGTGCAAGCTTGTCACAGCCTTGGAAAAAAACTTCTCAAGTGGCATTGGTACAGAAATGATTCTACATTTCTGTTGTCAGCACATACAATGAAAAGTGTTGATCTATACTTTACTATGTTATTTTGCTGACAGCAAGGAAAATGTAGAATATCACAAAAACTAACCTTCAGTGTGCTTCAGATTTCGATGAACAACTACCACAGAAAAGCTTGTTCAACCTCTGACTTTGATAAAAATGTTTTTGTCTTTGTCAACTCTCAGGCTCAGTATGAAAACCCTCCTCACATCTACGCTCTTGCGGACAACATGTACAGGAACATGATGATTGACCGTGAGAACCAATGTGTCATCATCAGGTAAGAATTAAATCACAGAGTGTTCTGCGTTCTTGACATACCAGGACCTAATGACAAGTGTCAGCCAAAACATGTAGCGGCACAAGAAAGAGACACTATTAATGTTTTATGACGCTGTATATTGAATGTGTTATTGCGATCAGTTTGTCACTTGACCACGTGTGCTGGTGAGTGAGTGAACTTTCTAAATATGCAAGATGAGACAAAGCCTGGAGATAGATAATCTGTGCAATGTGATCTGTGATCTGTGTTATGATGAGGCTGAACTGCGGCTGAGCCTGTGCAGGTTATGGTAATAGTTGGGAGGTTACCAGGAGAACAGACTGAACAGGTTCCACCACATCATTTGGTACAGCTGACTGAGCCGGAGCGATGTGCGTCTCTGGTGATTTTCTGTCATATTGTTTTCAGATTCGGTTAAACGCAATGTCAGGAAAAATGTTGTAGTACCCATACGGTAAAACAATACGGAGTCCACAGCTGGATCTGACCTCTCTTAAATCAGGATGTGAGATGGAAAATAAGTGGCTATTTTTGAAGAACTTCCTGGTTTAAAAAAAACAAAACAAAGAGAACACCTGTATGATCCCTGATCCACAATCACTCACTCTTTGTGTAGTGGATGACTTGCAAAGCCTGTTTGAGTTTGTTGGTGAGTGTGTTTTGATCTCCAAAGCTGCACAGAGAAAAGTGTTGTGTCATGATTGGAGCTTTAAGCTATGGTTCAGTTACCTGAGCAGCATGGTAACCATAGTGCTTACCTCATGGCGAATGACCTCTGCTTCAGCACTTTCACTCGTTGTTTGGACAGCCAGCAAATGCTAGTTCAGTTTCCCACATAAAGGCCCTGAGGTGGACTTTGTGATTGACTAAATCAGCAAACAAAAGCATGGAAGTGGTTTTATGATGAACCAGGTCTCAGCAAACAAAGGCAGCTGTGAACTGCTGGCCACGCATTGTGGTCAGCATCGGCCTGCGCTGGCGCTTTTTCATCGTTTACAAGGAAATGTGTGAATTAACTGTAAGGGGAATTCAGGCTGAGCAGTTGTGACTGCATTTGCTGGGAAACTGTGATTTTTGCAGTTTCTGCACAATTTCAACTTGTTTTTGAGTGAAGAGTTGATTTCAGGTAGAAGTTTATCTGCTGCCACCTGCTCACTGCAGCATGTGACTGACGTAACTGTCCCTGTGAATCTGGATCAGATATCCAAAGGAAGAACAGGAGATGGTATGTGTAGTTGGTGTTATCAGTTTGCCATTACTCATCAGACTATCAGATAAAATCAGACCCATGACATCTTTCAGATAACCAGCCACATGTGCTCTAAGTAAGACTGGGGTCACGCCGAAAAACACTTCAGTGTTTAAATTTCAGTTTTTCTGTCGGCATGTCACCCAAACAACTTCTCCTTAATCCTATAAAAAGCAGGTTTATTCAGCTTTGGCTGGGCACCTATTTTTTTCTCCTTGTTTCCTTAATGATCGACCATGAGCTCATTTCCAGACATGGCTGTGCCAGAACTGGGTATGTTATAGTTAGACCAGTTTTAAAAAAGGACAATGTGTATTTAGAGATTGCCAACATGCAATTAAATACAGGTTTAGTCACAGGGTGTTACTTATAGTAACCAACACTCTTTGTGTAAGTGAATTTTTTATTTAATTGTAGCTTCGATTTCAAGCATAAATTGATCTTCTGTAGTATCAGTGATATCTAAAAACAAAAAACGACAGTGGTGGACAGCTTCTCTCTCTTCTGCTGGAGGGAGAGATATAGAAAATCCTTTGTACCTGCAGCCATCAGGCTTTTTAATTCCTCTGCAAAAGGCAGATGAGCTGACATGAAATTATTATGCAAGATTACTCTGCTAGACAATCCAAATAAATTGCATAATATTGTTTTAGATAAATAAACAAAGTGCAAGGAATATTGTCTATGTTGCTCCTATAATCTGCTCGTTCACCAATTTTTAACCTGAGGTTATGAGCCCCTGGAGCTTTTACCCACATCTCACAGCCTAATAATAGTCGGATGTTAATGTCCTTCTTGATCCCTCTTCAGCTGCCAACTGACCCTTGGTCGATAACTTTGATCCCGTCCCATCTGAAGTGAGTCCATCTCATTTCACAGTTGTAATGGTCCCCACAGCTGCTCTATGTGATGTTGTTCACCACTCCAGTCTTTTTCTCTTTCTTCTGAACTGAGGATAGAAAATGAAGTTAATGTTTTCAAGGTGCAAGGCAAAATCGTAAGAGTCACGTTCAACTTGATCGAGTTTTGTGGGAAAACAGTTCACCTAAAAGTGTTGACTGTGCATCCGTTCCTCATGGCGAGTGCCGCTAATGCCACAGTAAAGTTAATGCTTAAACCTCCCAGCCTCTGTATTGCGTTTTTTTTAACTGTCTTAGCATGTCCTTGTTTGGTTAATAAATCTCTGCGGAAGTTAACAATGCCTTTCAGCACTTGAGCTCCTTAACAATAAGACTTGCCCTTCTGAGGACTCATAATGGGACTCCAACTCCCAGCAACTTGTGCTGAAAATAGCTCTTCAGAGAATAACTTGCAAAAGTAGGAACAGTGCTCTCGGATGGAGCTCAGGGTGATTTTATGGCATTAAAACTTGATATGCTGAAACTCGTCATATATTTGCTCCCCCGACTCTTGTTACCTGAGTCTTGTGCAGCAATGAAGCCCAGACAATACTGAGAATTTGGAAGAAACAAGGAGGTATATAGGGGGGAGGGTTACAAGCATATAGAGACTGCTGTGTAATAGAGTGGCTCCCATGACTTCCTCTGGCAGCCTCTAACAGTCTGCAGCTGTGTTTCTCACAGAGGCATTACCAACCTGACCCTACTTTAAGGCACAGAAAGAAAAACAGACTTCACTGTCATGGACTGCCAAACCACATATGTCAAAATAAGTATGACCCTGGCAAAGTGAAAGGCAAGGAGGAAAATAGACAAGTGTAGGGTGAGGGAGGAGAGATATGGGAAAAAAAATCTGTAAATGTGACAAAACAGAATAAATTTCCTTATTACTGCAGCGTTCATCTGTCCAGATGTGCTGTGGCCAATCACTCATTGAGCCTGCTGAGTGGAAATTTTCTTCTGGTTGCTTCTAATGGCACAAAACGCAGGTTGGTTCACACGGAAAATAGAGTGTGAACATGTGAAGTCTACAGCGTGGACCTGTACCTGTTTATACAGTGGACTCACTGTCACTGAAATGCAAATACACACTGACACATACATAAACCAGCAAATTAGTAAATTGCAATTATCTTTCCTGTTTAAAGTGTGAGCTTTTGCAGTGTGTTACACTTAATGAATAAGACCAACAGTTGTGACTTGAGTCAGGTAGGACCAGGACATCCACATTCAGCACCTCCAAGATTTGTACTTGTTTCTGTGTGTTCAGACTCAAAATGTGTAAATAGAGCAGTTACAATGTGTTTGTGAACATGAATGTAAAGTAAATATATGAAGTGTCATGCACAGGTGGTAAATGAATGTTTGCAAGGATTAATCCACAGATCTTGTTTGCAGTTATTTCACAGACATCCACAGGTGACAGTGATACGTTGACATGATGAGAATGATCAGGCGACAAGATAAAAATACACAATAGCTGCCAAAGACCATAATACCAAAGAACCAGTCAGGTGTACAGACCTCACTTAACTCATTAGCTGTCATTTCATCTCCTTTTCAGTGGTGAGAGCGGAGCAGGGAAGACAGTTGCAGCCAAATATATCATGGGCTACATCTCCAGAGTGTCAGGGGGTGGACCCAGAGTACAGGTGAGACCAGCTTTTCTTTCCCTTTCAGGACGGTATGTAAAAAATGCATAAATGTTAGTTGTAAATTACTATGCACTACTGCTTCATAAATACTTTACTCAAGTTGAGATGAACTGTGTAATGACAGGAAAAACGTATACAAAACTCATTTATTAGGAAAAAAAATCTGGTCAGCGACTTTCTTCCAGCATCTTCTTCTGTTGCAAATTATTCAACACATGCCCTTTCAAATTACATCATTCTAGATCAATAAAAAAAATCATTCACAAATTTAGCTTAATATTATCACTGCACATTTCTAATAACCTGTTGCTAAGTCAGCCCTGCACCCATTCCTCCGTCACA
>OMNW01014577.1:0-18366 GCA_900303245.1 Selene dorsalis
GACCGGGACCAGGAATTGGGAACAGAACCACGACCAGAACCGGGATCGGGACCGGGACCCGAATCGGGACCAAAACCGGGATCGGGAACGGGACCGGGACCGGGACCAGAATCGGGACCAGATCGCGATCGGAACCGCGACCAGAACCGGGATCGGGACCGGAACCGCGACCAGAACCGGGATCTGGACCAGAATCGGGACCAAAACCGGGATCGGGAACGGGACCGGGATCGGGACCAGAACCGGGATCGGGACCGGGACCAGAATCGGGACCGGGACCGCGACCAGAACAGGGATCGGGACCGGGACCAGAATCGGGATCGGGACCGGGACCGCTACCAGAACCGGGATCGGGATCGGGACCGGGACCAGAATCGGGATCGGGACCGGGACCAGAATCGGGATCGGGAGTGGATCCGTTCCGACGCTTCCGACGACATCTCCTGTATTTGACTTCACATGGCTATGAACTGTGGGTAATTTCCTTAATCAGGGTCACTGACAGTGAGGAGACATTACCTGACTTCAAGATGTGAGGATGGGACACTAACACATCACGTGAAGTAGCCTGAGTCATGTACACACTAATTTGTGTGTAGTGTACAGCTTGGGTAGTGAACTTGGTTGTAGGTGTCACTTTGAGATGATTACGTCGGTATGAGCCAGAGTGGTCAAAAGGCATAGTTCTGCATAGTGATGCATATCAAATCCTGCCAACATTTTCTGCAGCCTCATGCTTAACAATCATTTCTCACTAAAAACAACAAAAGACAAAGTTGATTGTGATTTTGTGATTCAAGCTCTGCAGGTTAGAATAAGCTCGTTTTCAGTGTAACAGCGTTGATCGTAAACATCGTGAACTATCAAAACGAGTTAACGATCATATCAACTTTCATAATAAACCTACAATCATACCATCTTACTTTAAGAAGACAAGACCTGTGGATTTAACCAGTTATATTTATTCTCTTTATATGAGATGACATTTCTCCGACATGAACAGTTACAATGAAAACACACATTTTCCACATTGTGCGTTGAATCAATATTAAATGTCAGGGAAATGAAGTTACACAGACTGATTATTGGACATGTTCATGATCACTTTACACATTTAATGAATTATCAATTAGTAAATTAAACCTTTTTATTACATGTCAGATAACAGCTTGCTGTTTGAAAAGCAAGAATATGATACAGCTACGGCTTGTAAGAGTCAAGTCCAACCAATGGCACAGATGGACGGAGCCACTGTTTAGAGATCAGATCAAAAGGCTTTAGCCAAACAACGGACATAGTGTGTAAACTGTACCTTAACCATTTAAGACCTGGGCTGACTTCTCTCTTCCCTTCCTGAGGCTGAGCTTAAGTGGTACAGGAAGCCAAAAGCTGAAGCAGCCCTCAGCAAGCAGGAGAGGAAAAAGTGCTTAGGGGGCTGTTTCTAAATGAACAGGGCTGCGGTGAGATGAAACACAAACGCAGAGGCAGGATCAAAGTTTAGGAGTTTATCAAGAGCCAACTTGGTAAATGCTGCTTCTGTGCTGCGCAGTGCTTGCAGGAGAAAATATAAAAATCAATCAGAAGTGGATCCCTTTTCTTCTCCTCTGTACACAAGCATGCAGTGATGATGTGGAGACACTAAAATTAAATTCTCAAAATCATCCACCACCTTACTTTACCGCATGAAAGCATCTTTTGTATTTGAAGCAATTTCCACAGAGATGAACTTACTTTGGCTGGTCAGTAATCATTCTTCTAATAAATAGCTGAGTGGCTCATTAACCGCAGGCTGAGTGTCAGTGGTCGTCTGTCAAATGGCTGAAGCGAGAAACTCTGAGTTTCCTTGTTTTGTTTTCTAAATTTTTTCCAATCCCGAAAGGAGAAGAAGAGAGCAGAGGGGGCTGGAGAAAAGAAAGAGAGGAAGCTTAATGATCGCTAACTGCCCCCAGCATCATCTCCTCCCTCCACCTCCCACACAGGTTCCTCCCTACTCTTAGTTCTCCCCCAGTTTGAGCTGTGCAAAGTTGTTGGCCATCTGTAGCACCTCCTGCAGGCACTGTGTGTTCCTGCCCGTGGCCTGGGCTGACATGTCCTTGCCGCCTCCTTTGCCGTCCAGCAGGGGACACAACTCCTGAACCCACTCGCTGGCCTTCAGACCACGGTTGGCCACATCCTGGGTGTTCAGGGGAGGAGTGATGAAAGGTTAGAACTGCTGCAAATCAAGCACTCGCAGAGAAAAAACTGTACAACTGAGTGAGTGAGAGAAACCGTGCGTTACCTGAGGGACTTGACACAGACAGGTGATCTTGCCAGCATCTGGGTCTACGGTGAAGAGCATTGCAGCGGTCTGAGGGGATTGTGACTTCAGCAGCTTCAGTGACTCATTGAGAGCCTGAGAGGGGAGAGAGAGAGGAAGGAGGAGGAAAAAGAGTAGAAACAAGGAGTAAAAGAAAGAAAAACAAGTCCCCAAATCAGCACTATTGATGTCTCAAGGTCAGAATTAATGGGCCACAGAGCTGTTTTGGTCCTGTGGCAATAACACAATGAGATAAGCTACAAAACTGCCTGAGAAAATGTGCAATACCGCAGAGATAAAGTGAATTTTAATACTGTTTACACTTTTCATTTGCTCCAGGATGCTGGTGGACATCTTGGAGGCTGAATTACAGATTTATTCTGTGTTTAAGAAAGGACATCTTTCACAAGGATGTGGTTGATTTTCTGTTCATTTTAAAAAACAATAAAATAATTTTTTTTTACCTTAGCTGAGGCTCCGGTCTCCATCTCCATTATGAGCAGCGGCTGGTTGGGGTTGCTCTCGATCATCTCCTTGGTCTTTTCCAGGACTCTCTTCTGGATGTCGGCCTTGTAGCTGCGGTCCAGGTCATCCATGATCTTCTTCAGGCCCTTCAGGGTTTCCCTCATCTCGTCCTTCTGCCACTGGGAGATCACTGCGGTGCCTATGGACTGCAGGGAGGACAGACAAGTTGGCACCACAGACTGGAGTTGTCCTCCAGTTCTTCTGGGAACATTAGACTTTATTTGAATTTTTTTTTTAATATATACCTCAGTCATGTCTGCGATCTCTTTCTGCATGTCCTTGTTCGGGGCCGTCTGCTGTTTCACCTTCTCTCCAAGCGTGGAGAGAGACTGACCCAAGGCATCGGCTTTCCTCAGGGCCTGATCAGTGTGAGATGCAGGGGTGTGAAAGGTGAGTGAGTAAGAAAGGAGGAGAAAGAAAAATAAGTGCAGAGAAGGATACAGGAAGAAAGGAAAAGAGTGGAGCCAGAGTAAAAGGAAAAGGCAAAAAGATAAAGAGGAGGATCAAACGACAATTGTCAGCTAAAAATAGTGAAGATTAATTTCTCCTCAGGGTGCAGAGACAGGAGAAGAATGCAAAATGCTAATTTCTAGCGCCAAGATCACAACAAGTCAAATAGGAGCTTAATTAGCGTTTCGTCACTGTGGCAGTTTTCCTCTGCAGGTACCAAAATTATTCGATTTTAACTACTAAGGTCAGTTTAACACACCTTGACCAGTAGTTAGTGTCTCCCACAGGTCGACACCCATGCGTGCGCTTTATGTGGACATTAATGAATGCTTTTATGAACAAGGTCGAGCCAAAGTGGAAAAATCTATTCGTGGCGGACCGCCACTAATAAATGAACATGTGGGAAACACTGAGTTATTTAACATTAGATTGACACAAACTGTGGCAAGATGAAAAAGTCCACTTCCTTCAAAATACAGGCTAATCTCTGTTCTACAAGTGTAGGTGGAGTGTGTGGAGGAGCATGAAGTGTGTTCATGGGTGTGTGTCCTGACCTTCTGGGCCTCTGCTCCTGTCACAGCTACAATGCGGCGGATGCCCTTAGCGATGGCCTCCTCTGAGACGATGACAAATGGCGCAGCGTGACCCGAGTTCCGCAGATGGCTGTAGATAAGAGGAACCAACAGTACATTACCAACAGCGTTTTTGTGGGAGGCAGATGAGGAGAAGGAGGAACAGGAGCGGTGGAGAAAGCTCTACAAAACAGCAGCAGCAAGGGATTCTTTGAAGTGGCTGCACAGAAAAACAACATCAAAGACAACATCAGGAGGCACAGCAACCATTTACTAAATCCTGAAGCGGGAATGAGATGGCTGGTGATGGCGGGGCTTGCAATTAAAAAACAAAACTTCAAGCAAATGTGTCCTCCAGTGCTTCAATCTGCACCAATTCTACACACTTGCAGGCTAGTTAGAAACTCCTACCCACATTAAATGCAGTTTGGAAATCATTCTGACTCCGTAAAATGAAATGAAAAGTGCTCCTATAATCTATGTCAGAGTGGGGACGTCTTGGCATTCAGGTGAATTTTACAGCCGGGAGCAGACACTGTTAAAGTCAGTGGAGCAAGTCTAATCGTTGGTCTGAGCTCTACAAAATGTTCAAGGCCTCGTATGCGGGACGCGAGCGTCTCACTGTAAAGAACCACAAATCCAATTAATGGGTTCTGCTTTGCACACCACTACTGGGCACGTCTGGCTCTTCTCGGGGCTGCTGGCTTCATTCAGATGGCGGCATTTAGTCCTGTTGTGTTGCACGCTCAACTCCAGACAGAACATACACCCCAGCTACCAGCAAGAAGTCAGACATCATGATAAACACACATATCTGGAGATCAGCTACAAAGTCTCAACATGTTTGTGTCTCATCCTGTCAATGCACTTGCTCGTTTTGAGTAATGACAGACAAATACAGAGCACGTGAGTAAAAAAATAACCTGACAAAAAGTAGTGGGTGAAATTAAAACACCGACCCATTAACAGTAGGGTGTGTGTTTCACACTCATTCAAACCCTCATCAGGACAAATCTCTAATAAATTATCCATTTCATTTGTACAATGATGCACCTTAAAGGATCGTTTCAAGTGTTTAATAATGGATAAATATTCTGCTTTAGGCAAATGCAACTTTATTATTCATTGACGACCTTCAAAGGCTTCACTGCATTTAGGTCAAAAGAATCATGCTCATGACCAAAGCTGATTCATCTCCAGCAACAGATTCAAATTACAGGTCGGGCCAAAGGCGAATGTAACACAATGTGTGTTAATCATGTGCCAAAAAAAATAGTGGCGTTAAAAGAAAGTGGCATTAATGCGTCAGTATCACATTAAATCTGACAGAACTGATAATTCCCCGACTCCACCCATGATGCACCTGCTGGGGTTAAAGGAAAACCAGTATCAGGTCTAAGGCTCAGTTCACTGTTAGTTAAGTGAAACATCACAATCACTGGTCAATCACCAGACAGTGATTAACTCAGCATCCTAGTGATGCTCTTCAGTCTTATGAATGGTCAACTCTGCTTTGGAGTTTTTGTGAACAAGCGTAAAAACATATTTCATTATTTTCTCTTATTTAAAAATTCTGCATTCCTGGACAAGACGCATGCGAAAACAAGGTGCTTCCAGCTTGTCAGTACTAACACAGAGGAGTAAAGTGAACCGACTGTGGCAGCGTGATGGACTGGTCTGCAGAAATCCATCAAAGAAGAAACAGGGCATTGTACTCACGTTCCACCACAAAATTCGATGGAGGTGAGGGAGCCGGCGGTGCTGGTGGGGTCCTTCAGCAGCTCCTCCACAGGGATACCGATGGACACAACTCGGACGGGGTCGGGGTAGGTCTCATCAAACACAGCACGCAGACCTTGAATGGCCTTGGCCTCTGCTAGGGGGGCTTCCATTGCGTACACTTGCTGCAGGGTTTTAAAAATTTACATTTAGTCATTTGGCAGAAGCTTTTATCCAAAGCAGCTCAGGAGTGAAGCACAACAGTAATATTTATATGGGGCAAATATTTATATGGAGTAAATATTCAGACTGAAGTTTTAACAAAGAAAAGAAAAGACCGTGTTTGACTATTGAAACAAACTCCTCTTTGTGACCCTTTGTTCAATTTGAAGAGGCAATTGAATTCAGTCAGGAAAACTGACCTTAGCCTCTCTTATCATGGCACAGGCGATCTCCTCAGTCCGGCGGACCTCCCCTGTGCTCAGGGCGCCTTTAGCAGTAAAATCAAAACGCAGGCGGTCAGCAGCGACCAGGGAACCCCTCTGGTCTGCCTCTCCCAGGACCCCGCGCAGGGCAAAGTTCAAGATGTGCGTGGCGGTGTGGTTGCTCATAATCGGCCTTCGACGAGCCTGGAGAAAGGAAACGTGGATGGAGGTTTGTCAGATAAACGACTAAAACGGGGCCATGCTCAGGAACAGGCGCTGAAAATGAAACAATGTCATATCTGGTGAATGTTCTCACCTCATCTACGTGTAAGGTGACATGATCTCCAACCTTCAACTTTCCATATACAGTTCCCACATGGAGAACGTAACCACCTCGAACCTGCGTGTTCTTCACTGTGAACTCCATACGCTGCAAACAGACGAAGGACACAGCACGATGAGACATGTTGTAGAGTGGCAGGGAAATGTAACTTAAAAACTTTAAAGCCGACCAGTTTAGTTAGAAAACTTGCCGACGCCTTTTGTGTTTTGTTCTGGCATTTGGACGTAAATTGTAGCGTTTTTTAAAACTTAACGCCTCAAAGTCTTTGAAGCGCCGTAAGGACTTGTCAGATACCGACGAGAACAAGTCAAGTCAGACAGGGTTTAACAAGTCTTCATATCCTTGGTACAAATGAGGTTCATTAGAAAAAACATCAAGACCGGGAAGAGAAGAGAAAAGAGGCATTTAGACAGATTCATTTTTTGACAGACGCCCATCTGGAAACTATGATATGAATGTGTCCTCATGTCAGTCGTCAGTGCTCTCACCCTTGGGACAAAGACAAGAACAATTTATCATCTTTTACCTTTTCTTTCTGTTATCTTATTAGGCAGCCTTTGTTGCCTAGAAACAGGTCTATTTCCTGCAGACATGGTTTCCACTAGCTATCAGACCCTCCAGTCACTATAAAAACAAACATTAAAACAGCAACGTGTCCCCTCTGAAGATTAGGGTTAATTATCCTTTCTCCCACAATCAAAAAAGTCAGAAACATGATTTCATTTTCGTTTTGGCATCAAACACTAAAAACTTATGCACACCTCCAGAGGCAGACAGGTGCGTAGGAGAGGACCCGAACAGCCGATGAAGTTTTGGTCACAGGGACCTTCATCATTACCTGATGAGGGCCCCTGTGACTGAAACGTCCTAACTCTTATTAAAACCATATGTAAGTTAAGACAGTGTGCGGGAGTTTTCCTCTGTTGATTTTCATGTTGGCAGAAACTTTGGGTTTTTGTTTCTCTGTGATGTGACGGACATCAGGACAAAAGCAAAACAACCAGCTCTGGAGCTGACGGCTGTTTAAAACATCAGACCTCTTTGACAGCATCAGAGGAGCTAATTACGACCCACTGAGCAGTTTTCGGGTCCACTCACGTCCTCTGTGCTGTCGTCCTCCCGGAGCATGAAGCCCTCGTCGAACGTCTGTCCGCCCTGCTCAGCATAGAAGGACGTCTGGTCCAGCAGCACGCCACACTCCTGCCCCGTGGTCACTTCATCGCAGAAGGCGCGCTCACGGCGCAGGGCCAGCACTGTAGCTGTGGCCTGCTGAAAGTCTACACACACCAACAGGATGAGAGTCAGTACATTAACATCCTGAGAGTGACTGATCCCACTGAGCAGATGGTCCGTGAGAGAACGTGAGCATCACTGACCGTAGTTGCCATTGTCGTCTGAGGTGTACTTGTATTTGGGCGAGTCGTCTGTGGGCGGGACGTTCTTGTTTCTCAGCTCCTCGATGGCATAGATGTCCAACATGATGTGGTCCTCATCTCCTGCGCCCTTACCCTGAGACTTCAGCTGCACAAACAAATATGTGTTATTATTTATGTCTTGTTATTCAGTCAAAACAAAGGATTCAAACTGACAAGCTCTTCATGAGAAATAGATGGATGATTAACTGGAAAAAGGAACAAGTGAAAAACTATTGAATAGAAACAAACATCTAAATTTAACATTTTCCTTTCACTACATTCTTTCTTGAACAGACATATTTCCTGTGCGTGTTTGCATACGAGACAATAAAAATCAGACAAGGGGGTTTTTACAGGCTCCAGGGCTCAAGACCTGTGTATCGATAAGCTCTGACAATATTGGTTTTGCTCTTGGTTCTTGAGGAATTGAGAAAATAAATTTCCTGTTTAATACTGTGAAGTTTGTGAACTTATGTGAACTTGTAAAAGTTCTCACATGAGCAACTCCTACACAGAGGGACCCTGCTGTTAGTAACTGTGGTGGAGAGAGCTAAATGTTCCAAAGCGAGGTTAAGTCTTTTACACATACGAGCGTAAACGAGTGATCACTGGAAACATCAAAGTCCCACATTCGAATGAAGGTGGAGAAATAAACTAATTACCTTCCAGCTCATCTCAACATTGGTTTATGATGGAAAATGAAGCAATGTTATTTCTGTCCTTACTTCTTGGCCCTTATTAAAATGATAATAGTATAATAATCAAAAAAGACCCAATAAGAGGTACCATTAAAGTATTGGATCAATAAAAGAAATAGTATCATTAACATCTTAACAATACCCACGGCTAATCAAACCTACTGCATTATAATTAAAAAATATCAGTGATAATAAAAATGCTAAAAATGTATGCTATTGTGTTATGTTCAGTTTGTGTTTTTATCTCATCTATGCAGTTTTGAGTTGAATGTGCAGCTGATCAAACTGCAGAGAGATGATGTGATGCAGTCCAGGAACATGGAGCAGAAACTCAAAATGTTTTCAACATTGAGTAAAACCCATGACCGAGAGAGCTGAGGCTGTTTGAGAGCAGTGTTATTGTGTTGCTCCTAATCAAGTGTACACAGGCTGTGGTGTGCTGGACGGCAGTGTGAGGCTGCAGACTCACAGAAAAGAAATCAATCTTTCTGCTAAATCAAACAACGAGGGATTAGGACGGGGCTGTAAAGTAAATGGGGATTTATTTAAACAGCAGGTGCACGGCTTCTGATTTTGACTTACAAAGCAATACTGCAGAACGCTGACACAAGACAAAACAATACGCCCACGGGACTGGACTCAAAACACTGCATGAAGTTTCCCGTCTCCCAGAGCAGTTAAGTCCATATTAAAAGAAATCATTGGCTATCAAGAGGGTTTTCACCCATCACCACCACCCACCCTCTCCTCACCTGTGCTGCCTTCTTCTCCTCTTCAAAGGCGGCCATGTCCACAGCCATGCCCTTCTCCTCGGCGATGAGGGAGGTCAGGTCCAGAGGGAAACCATATGTGTCATACAACAGCCATGCGGTGTCACCTGCACACACACACACAGACACAGAGAAGATGCTGATTTATATGCAGGAGCTGTGTGTGTTTGAAGCAACAACACCTCGAGACTGGTGTCTTCCAGTCAAACAGTAAACATGCTGCTGATACAAATGATGTGGTCGTTATTTGCATAAAACAATGAGACATTAGAAAACAGCGGGGTTTGCTATTATTGCGTTCACAACAATGAAAACACATTTTGCAAGTCACTGTCTGTGAGACTTGTATTCTGGCATGAAGTGTCCATTCTGTCTGAGTCCACAAATGATGCTGTCACCTCCTGGGACAGAGAAGAAATAAATTGCAGGTTGACAACAGTCTGTCAAAGAAATCCAATAGATTAACTCCAACTACCCTGGAGGATGTTTTCAAAGGAGAACTGGATGGTGTGCATCAATTTGCTGTCATCTGAATTCATGATGTGAGAAATGAGTGATTATGATTTTATTTTTCTAAGCCTCTTGTTTTTGTCAATCAAAGCCATCTTTAAATACAGGATGATATTTTAAACACTGTGCACGACTGTCAGGAAGATGGACGAGTCCATAATGTCCACAAAAATGTTCTGATTGGATTAAAAGAGTTAACTCAAAAGTCTTAACACAAACCTTCACTCTTTTCATTAAAATCAGGTCGGACATATAATGTGTCTTAGTGTGTGTCTCACCTGGGATGGTCTTGCACTCTCCCAGAGTCGTGATCTTCCTGTCGAGGATGCGGCGCCCTCTGCTGAGGGTTTTCAGGAACTGTGCCTCCTCCTCATTAATTATGTCCTTCACCATTTCTGGGTCTTTCTTCAACTCCGGGAAAGCGTTGCCCTGGAAAAATGAACAGAGCGTATGGTCGATAGAAGCGGGGAGAGAAGGAGGGAGGGTAGGAGGAGAAGAAGGGAGATGAGATGAAAAAGAGAAGAGAAAAGAGGGAAAGGAGACTGGCTATCATTTCAAGTGTTACAGCATTGATCTGAATGGGATGCATTACCGGGATGTCTCAGAGATGCGTTACATTTGGTCTTTAACGCTCCAGTAATGTAAATTTACCACAATCTGTCACCATCCTTGTGGCACTCAGGTAGTCAGCATGTTGTTGCTGAGAAAAACCCAACACACTACACACAACTGATTTAAACCGATTCGGCTCTAAAGTGACTTTCAGAGCTGAGAGTATATCCCACAATTCAGTTCTGTCTGCTGCGCTATTTCAGGCCAGTTGTTGGCAGTAATGTGTGTATAAGCTGATTTCAGGAGACAGACAGCGACAGACAGTCATGAGGAAGGTGAAGCTGAGCTGAGATGCTGCACTCACCATGAATATTATTATAAACCAGACATTACTTCATTGTGGCAGAAACATAGGTGATTATTATTACCCAATATCAAAATCTATTGATCTTGATGATATTTTGTGAATCCATTTAAAATATTATGTTGTATAGTTTTTAACATTATTTTAGAAAAAAATCTTTGAATCTTTGAGCAGGTGCTTCCAAATAAATTGATATTGTATTTGGATGAGGCACAGATGTGTCCCAGTTGTGCTGAACCTCCAAACAATTGCCAGGCTAATTATATACCCTGCAAATGTTAAATAGAATTCATTTTTGCTCCATTTATATAAAATGTGAAACTAAACCACAACCCTACATGATTAATTTGAAAGCTTTTTAATTATAGCAACATAACATATTAACATATTATATATAGGTTAAAAATCCTCAATAAAGTTTTCAATATTAAAAGGATAATAATGCAAACCTACATTACCATAGGAAAACTTCTTTTAAATCAGCTCACCTGACAATCAAAGAAAATCAATCAGACACTAGATGAAGGTTTGAGTTTGACTCCTTTTCTCATTCAACATGTTACTGGCCACTGCAGCCCTGCGCTCAGATCAATTAGAGTCTAAAAGTGACAAGTTTGACTGAATACTATACAGATGATAAGAATTTGGTTCTTTCCTTTCATTTCATTTCATTTCGCAGCACTGCTAAATGATGTGTTTATTTCCTTCAATCTCTTTTCCTTCAGGAAAAACAGTGAGAGCAGGAGGCTTCCTGTGCAGAACCGGCCCAACGCTCAATAAGACTCAGTCGAGACCAAAAGACAAACAAACAAGCTTAATGAGCAACATTAAATCCTGTTGGTCTATGTGATTCAGGATTTCACACCGAGAGCCTGTGTACAAACACACTAAGGTAAAAGCAAGGAAGTAAATCTCACCAGGGATTCAACCACCACATCCACCAGAGAGGCGAAAAAGCCTCTCTGAGCTCCCAGCTTCTCGTGGGAGTAACGGACAGCACGACGCAGGATCCTCCTCAGCACGTAGCTAAAACAACACAAAATTACAATCAAGTATAAATAAGGAACTACAATCCCATGGATTTATGTCGTCTAAAACCCTTTGCAGTACAGTGCAAATTCTGTGGTGTTCATGTTACATCTCACCCTCTTCCTGTGTTGTCAGGACGACCACCATCAGATAAGGCGATGGTGATGGTGCGGGCATGGTCGGCCAGCACACGGTAGGCCATGTCGATACCGTCAGCATCCTCTGCACCGACTTTACCAGTGTAAGTGCGAGCACCTGTGCCCTGGGACAAACAAACAAAGATATGAGCGTAAACTAGATCAGTGGCCTCCAACCCACAGCCTCCATCAGTTACAGTTTAATAAGCGCGACCACAGGCTGCTCATATGTTTAATTACACTTTTTACAATGGGTTTTTTATTCAACACATTAATATTAGTTATATCGTTGATGTAAGGTCTCAAGTCTCAGTTGGTTTTTTTTGCCTAATAACAAACTGTTATTATTTTGTACACGATGACTCATCTGTTGTTCATAATGTATATTATGACTTGGCAATATACGAACAAGTCTTCTGTAAAATGGAATTGAATTAGTAGTTTTCCCAGCCATGTTTTCATTGCTTATAATTAACTGTTGCATTTTGACTTCATCAATTCTCTGTGAGTTAATCAGTTTATCACATTCTAAAATATCAGTCTCACACATTTCTAAACCTACCTTCATGATTATTCTCATACTAAAACACAAATATTTGTCTATATCTTCATAAATGTACTTGAATGATAATAATTACAACTTAAAAGTCCCAGTGCTGAAGAATCACCAGCTTCAAGCTTCAATGTGCAGGTAAAGTTCTGCGTTAAACGTGCAGCAGCCTTGAGCCGCTTTAGCTGACAGATAAAATTCTCTTGCTCAACCTGGTACCTTCTGAATGGCTTCAAAGTACGGGATGAAGAGATCTGTGTCATAGTTTGACATTTTGTTCTGCAGCACAGACACCAGGCGCTCCAGACCCATCCCTGTGTCGATGCTCTTCTTAGGCAGCGGCTTCAGCACCGTCTCTGATTCTCTACACAGGGCGGAGAGAGACAGAAAACAGTTTAAGATGCTGACTCACTGATCAGTAAATGCATATTGCAACATATGCAATAACGCAGTGGTTTTTCCTCATCTTGGCTTGTCTTCTCCTGAACATGCAGTTTGTTTAACATCAAACTTTTCTTCATCTGTCCTGGATATTCAGAAACCAGGTGAATGATTTTAGCTGAACTTACCTATATACACCTACTGCTTGTGAACAGCTATGCACTTCTTTGGAGTGTAAAGACACAGAGTGTGTTTTCGGTTAAGGTGTGTCCAAATTCCATCATCAATTGTTCTTAATTCAAGGTTGTGTGAAGTGAATCTGTTGTTTGTTTTGTTCACCTATCACTCAACTGGTTGGTCGGAATGAGGAATGGAAGAAAATGTCTGAAGAACAGTTCAGATTCAAAAAGAGCTGAAAACATCTGATGGAGCATCTGCACGGAGCCTGAGGTCGACAACACTAGGAACATTTCGCTGCCGCTGACAACCACAGCAGAGATAGAGTCCTGCTGTGAAAGGTGCAGACGCACCATGAGAGCCTGTATTTATACTAATTATTTTACACGGTACAACAACACAGTGATTTCCTCTGATTGTTTAGAGCATGTTTCAGCAGTAGTTGCAGTGCTGACCTTTGACTTATTTAATCTTTATTTCCTAGCAGGCAGTCTATCTATTTATCTATCTGAAAACAAGCTAAAACTAAATGCAGCAACAGCATCATTTGGTCCACAGATCATTAGAAATAAGGTGCTGGCCTTTATTTCTGCACTGATCATTAATTTTTGAGGGAGAGATACGGTTGTCTCATTAGTGTGTGTGTGTGTGTGTGTGTCAGTCTGGCTACCTGTTGAACTGGATGAACACCAGGTTCCAGATCTCCAGGACGTTGGGGTCATCCATGTTGACCAGGTGGGCGGCGTCTCTGCCTCCGATGCGGTCGTAGTGGATCTCACTGCAGGGACCGCAGGGACCGGTGTCTCCCATCTCCCAGAAGTTGTCCTTCATGCTGCCAGGCAGGATGCGAGCCTCCTCCATCCTGATGGAAACAAAGCAGCACACAACAGAGAGGATTTCATTACATCCGTTCAATAATTGAGGTTAAAAATGAAGTCGTTTGATGTGTTGTGTAACATTTAGGACACATATGCTTCAGTAATTCAGCAGACTCACACAAGATGTCAATAATTACTGAGTGACATTTTGTCTTCATTTAAAAGTAATTACATAGGAGGCTCAAAAGAAAGAGTTGGGATATAAATTAGAGAATAGAGAGAAGACAATAGTCACCTATCATCAAAAAATACCACAATAAATCATATACCCCTCATATTCAAGCTCGACTCACCCGAGGTCAATCCAGATCTGTTTGCACTCCAGGTCGGCCTCGAGGCCTGCGTCCTCATTGCCTCCGAAGTAGGTGACATACAGACGCTCTATAGGAATGCCAAACTCCTGAGTCAGCAGCTCCAAGGCCATCTTACAGGCCAGTTGCTGCGGAAAGGGGTGACAAGATGCAGAATGAGCAGAGGGAAGAACGAGACAAGTGTCACATACACACACAGCACATGGATAACAAATAATTATGGTATGGCAATCACGCTGGCTCCTAATCATTTCACTTGACACACACACACAGCTGTTCTTATGAAGAATACTATAGCTGATTGAAGTTGGAGCTGATTGATGGTTTTTCTGCCAGAGCAAAAGTTAATTTTTCATACATGTACAATGTTGTATTTTAGTGTTTATCTTGGTTGCAAGAGATCCTTATCAAGGCTCTTGTTCAAAAACCGACAGGAACAAGCCCATTAATCCAATATGATTTGTATTATGATTGTAAGGTGACAGAAGACAGACACAGCTGAAACTGGTTATTTCATCGTACCTTAAAGTAGTCCCCAAAGGACCAAGACCCCAGCATCTCAAAGAAGGTGTGGTGGTAGACATCTTTACCCACATCGTCCAGGTCATTGTGTTTGCCGCCTGCACGGATACACTTTTGGGTGTTGGCTGCACGACGCAGCCTGGCCATGGGGTGGGACGGGTCGATGGTGTTGAGAAAGATGGGTTTGAACTACGAGAGAGGAGCACAGGAAGGTCATCTGTGAGTTCTGTTTCAATTTTGCTGCAAGAAGGGCTTAGAATAAAAGGGCAGGCCTGAAGGGGAGAGAAGTGGAGATGTTGTACCTGGTTCATGCCGGCATTGGCGAAGAGCAGCGTGGGGTCGTCCAGGGGGATGGTGGATGACGAGTGGACGTACTGGTGCTCATAGCGACGGAAGAAGTCGATGAACTTCTCACGGATCTGAGCTGCACTCAAAGAGGAGTCCATTCTGAATCAGCTCTCTGAACAAAAATACACCAGAACAGAGAAACGGAGAATGAAAACTGTGGGATCAAACATGAACTAGTGTGTAGATTTGTAAATTATAAATTACAGCCAGTCACTGTAGGGAACACTTGGCAACTCGATCTCCAACATAGTTAGGACAACAAAAGGAAGACGAGTCGCTGGTTCTATAGAAAACGAGCTTTTCATGTTTAACAGGTCAAAAATCGTAAAGTTGCCAAGCGTAAGTGCTGTTCGGTTATAAATGCATCACTAGATATAAACAATAGTTGCAATCCAGTTTAACGAGCTCTGCAAATAAGATGATTGGACAAACACAGGAATAAAGCTCAAGAATGTGCACAGTCAGTGCTACATAAATAATGATAATGATCCTACAGAAAGGTGACTGTTACGTTGTTCCTCTAGTCTATAGCATGGTTGTATAGGGCGCTGTGAGCAACGTTGTCATTAAATGAGCAATTCTGCTCTATAGCACTTGTGACTTTATAGAGGAGTTTTGCATCAGATGTCCTTGACATGTCAGGTACATTAATTTACAGTTGCTTTTTCTTTCTTTTCCAGAGGACTTACTGGTATAATACTCTATTTTATCCTTTCATGTAGAGTGGTTCTTAACAATATACAGTATAAATCATTTAATAAATGTCTATACACTTATAAGTGCTGCACATAATGATGATTTATTAGATCACTATGGGATACATTTTTAAAACTGTGTAGAGGTCAGAATGGAAAAGAAATATCCATGGTATTTCTCAAACACTCAAACAAATTAAGAAAATATCTTTGCATGACAAATCATTTGGACAAAAACATAAAAAGAATATATCAAAAATGACTGGCAGTTATTTTCTAGTCAAGTCAGTTTATGCAGTGTGCGTGTCCTAACAAGATGCTTTAGTGGGGATATTCTACTCAGACGTTCACTCCCCTCCAACCACTTCGCCTTAGGCCACTCTCATAAACACATAGCAGCATCTCAGGAATCCTGTGAGGCAGGTGAGGCTTTTCATGCTGCAGTACACTGTCAATTAACTTATAATACATAGGTCAGTCAGTTTCAGATCTGAATGTGTGGCAGTATGTCATGTCACTGCAATATTGCATCATCCAGCACATATTCCAAGTTTTTTGTGCTCATCCTTTCTCAATCTAAAATGGACACAAACAGTCTTATGGCTTGAAGACGTTCAGGGAACCCGTAGCTGCCACAACTGTTCACAATCTTAATGTCTTAACTTTACTTTACTTTGAAACATGTATTTTTCTGTGTCTCCACTTCTGGCAACAAGTTCCACTTTATAGTTCTTCAGTCTGTTTCCTCAGTTAAATTCCCACACCAAATTAAAGTGTATCTGAATATCCTCTCCTGGGGTTTCCTCTGTTTTTCTTGAGCGCCATGGGTATGAGATATTATTTTTCTGTGCCTGCTCGGAGAGCCGGCCAAGTCTGGAGGAGAAGCTCAGTGACACAATACTGACCTCCAGTGCTAACTTATTTCAAACTAGGGAAGAGATTTAAAAAAAAAAAAAAACTTTACTGAACTTAACTCCAAATTAGTTGCTATTGTATCAAGCAAAATCCAAGACTTTGAATATCTCTAAAGAATCTGAATTCAGTTTAACCTGTTTATGGTCTAATAAATAAGCACAATCACTAAAAAACAGTTTGCTACCTGCAGCAAAAGCACAGCAGAATTTAATTCCCATCAGTGACCTCCTCATTTGTAAACTTGCTGGCAAAGGAAACCACACAGCTGGTGCATCCAGAGAACAGGCAGTAAACAGCCACTGTCCCCATGCTGACAACAAAACCACCAAGTTAGCAACGACAGAAATGAAGGCACTGGGGTAATGGGATGGAAATTTCAGACACTGCCACAGCTTGTAAATTGTGTTATTGAAACATATATAGTAAAGCCGGGGAGACTTTACCAAAAACACCACAGAGCCAGGAATCAGGATGTGATAACTGACAACAGGAGGCCACATAACAAAGAGGCGGAACATGCAGTTTTAAACACGCAAATTTAAATAGAAACCAAAATGATTTTACAATGACAAGGAGCTCAACTGAATCCAGATCAGTCAATGGAGCATGATGTGCACTGTCTCCATCAATCATGCGCAAACTCAGTGATTCATTGATTAATGATTGACTATTTCAACAGGTTTATATGTCACTAAACGTCATAGGGCTGCTTCCTGTACTTTTTCTCGTGCTAACTAAAATCAGTTCTCCAATGTGTCAGTAGTAACTCTGGAGTAAAAAAAAGACGCACAGCGATTAGTGCCATAAAATATAAAATAGCACCAGTCACTTCTGCTAACAATAGTCAACAATCTGTCATTATTAAAACATGTTTAAACTGCTGTTTGTAAACGGGATGCCGTGTTGTCGGACCGTCGGCAGGTTGCAAACTGCTGTGTTGGACAGAGCTTGGACTAGCTTAACAAGCTGACGTTAGCAAGCTAAACGTTAGCAAGACAGGCTGATCAGCGCGAGGAAGAGATTTCAACACGCAGCTCTTACATAAACCCCACATCACTAAATGAAAAACTGAAGGTTATTTATGTAAACAGCAGCTGAATGGATGATAATACTCACTGATGTCGCTATTCTCGCAGAATGAATCAGGTACTGCTCCCAAACACACTGCGTTTGCCCACGCCGCTCGACCAGAAGGAAAGCACAGAGGACCGTGAACACGCCCACGGCTTGCGTCCATTGGTCCGGTGCGTCGTTACGTCACTGAAAGCCAACGTCTATTGGACAACACCGCTGTCAATCTTCGCCGAGCCCGCCACATCAGTGGTACAAACTTCCCACTGCTGGCTGATGCAATGAAAAAGACACCGGTGTCTATGATCAATAAAGGTTTATGCTCGAATTTATAAAAAAAAGATGGAAGAAAGATTGGAGAGAGTAGTTGCTAAAAAAAAAAAAAGTTCACGTGTAATCTTATATTTTTCAATAGTAATTTATCTTACAAGTTAACATGAAAAATATTTACAAATTGTCTGATAACTTGTTATTTTGTGACATAATAATGATGATATAATGTTTTTGTTTAATTTTGTCACTAAAACCATTCACACTTTAGACTTATTTCAAATATATAACCGATATAGTTTTGTTCAGTGCACCGCTTTTGCGGAACCATTGCTTTGCTTGCTGTGTTTCCAAGGGGGGCTGCAATTCCGTGCAGGACCCGATCGCACGCTGTTGTTGCTAACTTCGTTTCATTAGACTGCACCATGCCGACTGACATCAAA
>OMNW01014577.1:18386-42322 GCA_900303245.1 Selene dorsalis
CAAACGCGTACGCGGACCAGAAGTGTCCCAAAGCCCGTCTCTGTTTACCGGAAAACCTGCGGTGGTCCTCGCGTCGTGCGGCCCCAGAGCGGACGGTCGGCAGCGGGATCAAGTGGACGTCCGGCCCGTGTTTGTCCGGTGCGGGCTAGTGAGCCAGGCTAAGGGATCCGCGTACATCGAGGCTGGCAACACCAAGTTAATGTGCTGCGTTTATGGTCCCAAAGAAACAGAGCGGAAAGATGAGACCGATATGAAATGTGGAAGGTAGTTACTTGTCTGTGTTAGGGGTCGGTGGTCTATTAGATGGTTCACATAAAAATGTAAGGATGTTGATGTGATCAGTAGTAAAACGCAGCCTTGCTTTTCCCATAAGACCATTAACTCATCATCATAGTCCCAAGATATGCAAAACAGACTCTTTTAACTTAAACAAAAGGAGCTTAAAGACCAAAGTTATTTACCCTGAGGAGCCATGTCCCTGTGATTAGTGTGAATGAGCGATGTTGTAGTAGTTTGCTATAAAGAGCATCATGGTAAATAAATGCACCAAGAGTTACTCAAACTAAGGAATTTTTTTACTAATATGTTTTGTTTCTGTTAAAAGTTGTTATAACTTTTACCAATGTTACTGCTAATATGCATAATCTGTCTTGATACTGTGCATCAGCAAACTGGATTCAGCTTCACATTATACTTTTATGAGTGTATCTGTGATTTCAACTGTTTCTCTGTGTTTCCAGATTGACAACTGACATGCGTTTTGCTCCTTTTTCCTGCCCGGAGAGAGGCTCTTGGATCCAAGGGAGCCAGGACAAGGACCTCTCCCTGATGCTACATGAGAGCCTGCAGCCAGCAGTGTGCCTCCACAAATACCCCCGCTCCCAGATCGAGGTCAATGTGATGGTCCTGGAGAACAGTGGTTCAGTTCTGGCCCATGCCATCACCTGCGCTTCTCTCGCTCTTGCAGATGCAGGGATCGAAATGTATGATCTGGTGCTTGGTTGTTCCATCCGCCAGGACGGTGCCTCTTATGTAGTTGACCCTTCTTATGAAGAGCAAATCAGCTGCAGCTCAGGCAGTGGTGAGAACCAGGGTGGTCTGACTGTTGCCTTCCTCCCCAGCCTGAACCAGATTTCTGGGCTGCAGTCAGATGGGGAAATGACTGAAGAGACTCTGACAGCCGGGGTTCGGACCTGCATTGAGGGATGCTATAAACTGTACCCTGTCATCCAACAAGCCCTGGCCAAAGCTGTACGCAGGGCAGCTCCTCCTCCATCAGAGAGCTGAGGGTCTCATTAACCAATCAGTAAACGCTTCTGTTCATAACTTGTCATTTACAAATTCTGGCTCTTTGACAACATAACCTATTTTTCTATGTTTGCTATTCTGTTCTAGAAATGATGAGACTGTGTTTTCCTATTAAAATAATTTAACACTCTGCTATTTGATATATTTTGTGTTTAGGATCTCAAAGCCCCAAACTAGCTTGACATAGGAAATGGATCACACATTTTAGAATAGAAATTTTAGAATAAGGTTTAAGGCTCTATGTGGAGTTGCTCTCCGTTGCCTAAAGGTGCGAATGAAAGTGTGCAAGGGTTGTTTGTCTCTATAAAAGCGTTCGGTATATATCTGCTTTTGAGATCATCTTTTCAGTTGTGTTCATGAAAAACCAGCTGAGGAGTGTCAAGGAAGGTGGTGTGGTGAAGATAATAGTTTATGTCAAGAGAAAGCATATGAAGCTTTTATTTAACTGCTTTGTCACACTAATGGGTCATAAAATGTTGTTTACTCTCATTTATGTGATGAGTATAAAACAAACAAAATACATTTAACTATAGCACAAACACAATTCCAGTACTTCTTGTTTTTATTAAATGTCCACATTAAACATTCACAATGGTGAAGGGAAAAAGAAACAGCTTTGGATCTAATCACTGGTCAGATCCGGCTTAGCAGCTCTATCCCCAAACTCCTCCAGTAGCTGCTAGTGAGACTTGCACAGTGTAGAGCCATGAATAGAAATGTTAGATAGCAAAGTTTTAAATTCACATACTACCCTTAATAATATTCATAAAAATGAACTGTATCTATACATACAGATTATCAACCACCACAAAGGTTTTGTATACCCTCAAACTCCCCGTTAGTGCACTGTGCAGTGACAAAATCACGAGATAATACCGAACCGGAACTACAGGGGGATAACCAGAATTGTGACAGGACATTTTTTACGGTGACACAAAACGTCATTGATTTTCAGCAGCGGTATCGTATAGACTGGTAAGTTTAAATGTCTACAGAAATTTATCACGATATGAAGCGGAGTTCAGCTGAAACTCTTCTATGTGCGGTTTTGCATCTGAAAACACTGACTTAACAACATGACATGATGTTTCCTTGGCAACAGTGGTGGTGACGGTTCGCTGGAATGCTAAAGAAGCTAACGTTAGCCGAGGGGGTTGCAGGCAGCACACACGGCATCTGCGTGTTCGTTGATTTACTACTTGACCATATAAACAACAAAAACACACAGCCAGTGATTCTGAATGATTCACACGAGACTGATAGTTTTGTTGGTTATTTGTTGTATCATTGGCGTTAACGTGCCGCCTAGCTTGAATTGCTAATCTTGTTTATTAGCTAACGTTGTTATCGTTGCCTTGCATCACTGTGGGTGAGTGAACGAGCAGGACCGACTGGCATTAAAAGCTTTTCTCTGTCCATTTATGTAATTCTGCTTAGCTGCAAATCCATCGTGGTATCTCCGTGATTCTCCGTCGTTACAGAGTAAGCGCGTTAAATAATCTTTTACTGCATGTGAGGATTGAAGATGACCGCAAGGGAGAGACAAACACCTACAGGTCGAGTTCAGCTCTCACATCTTCAAATAACTTTATTAAACCATCTATGATTAACAGTCTCCCACATGTAGTTGTGTTGTTGGTGATCTCACTGCAGCAGTGTGTCACTACCAAAGTGATAACACGAATATGTCTGTTTCATCACACTGGGTGTATATCAGCCACGGCCTAAATATCACTGCGTACATTTTTCATCAGTGTTTGTTTTTCTGCTGCATCTCGCTTCTGTTTTATAGCTATATTCAGAAAATGACATCACTACTTTCTCCATGTAGGCCTATATCTAGCATATGCGTCACTGATCACTTCAGAGATGTGACTTGTTGAGTGATAACCTGGGTTCAGTTTCTGCATTTGATTTCTGTGTTGTGGAGCATGGAGTGAGAGACATTAAGTCATTTTAAAAGTATTCATGTGATGATGTAAATACAAGCTACTGGATTAATCTTTTGCAGTATGGTGGAACAAGCTCTAAATGTGCAGCCTTAAATTTGTCCGTGGCATGTTAATAGTGAGTGATTGGCAGAGTCCATAATAGACATTCATGAATATGTCAAGAGTTTTGTTGTTGCTTAAATGGCAAGTTGGCAACTTGTGCAGTTTGCCAAATAATGGCTTTGTGCAGTAGTCTGTAGCGGTGGTTGTGGTATTGCTCAGGGGACACAAGCCAAGTTTCAATTGATTGGGTTTGTTCCCACTTTGCAGAACCACACAGAAAAAGGAATGAGTCAATTAAATCAACAGATTTTCCACTTATGTTCCCAGAGCGAAACCACTGAAGACCACTGCTAAAGACCTCTACACCATTTAGTCTATAGGGCTCCAGCAGGATTAGCCTTTGTCTAGCCTTGAATAAAAAACATTATTTTTGTGGTTTTGCGTAAAAATAAAGTGTCTATATTTATGTGTTTGTTTGTCAGTTGTGATGGCAGGGGGAGGGGCAGCAGGCGTTGACCTCAGCAGGAAGTTTGTGTCTGAGGCAGAGCTTGATGAGAGGAGAAAGAAGAGACAGGAGGAATGGGAGAAAGTCAGAAAACCTGATGACCCAGAGGGTAAGATTTATACAGTCATCCGAAGTGCATCACGCCTCTAATGTGCGGAAAGCTGTGTGAACATCCATATATACTGTATGTTTTGTGCTCTGCTCTCCAGAGGCCCCAGAGGAGGAGTATGACCCACGTTCCCTCTTCGAGCGACTGCAGGAGCAGAAAGACAAGAAGCAGGAGGAATATGAGGAGCAATTCAAATTCAGTGGGTCATGTTCACCTGTTTCTTTGATGTCACAACCTTTACCTAGAGAAAATATGAAAGAAATACAAAAAATGGACACAAAGTATAAATTAAATTCATTTGGAGAGAGCACACACTCATTCGGTTGGAGCATATTTGTTAGCATTTTGAAAACCTGCATCGGAATCAGGAGTAAATGTCTCACGTCTGCCAAATCTTCTGCCTGATTTCAGGGTTTTCTTCTTACATGATGGTCACTTGTGCATGGATTTAAAGCAGATTATTACAGTTTGTTTTCTGAAAAAAAAGCTATCTCCTGCCATGTGTTGAGAGCATGTTTGTTTCCATGGTGACAGGAAACATGGTGAGAGGATTGGACGAGGATGAGAGCAGCTTCCTGGACGAGGTCTCCCGGCAACAGAGCCTGGTGGAGAAGCAACGCAGGGACGAGGAGAAGCAGGAACTGCTGGAGTACAGAATATCCTTTTTATCAAGTGTACGTGAAAAAAAACGATTTGCTGGTATCACTTAGTGTTTGTTTTCCTAAATATGTTAATCTGGTATCCCTCATTTTCAAATCAAATTCAAATCAGTTTTTAGTGCGCTACAGTGGTCATGGACTTCAGCATGCAAATCTAGGATTTAATCACAATTTGAATCCTAGGAGTTGTAATATCTAATATACCTCAGGTTCAGTACAGTGTCCACACACAATATTTAAAATGAAAACAGATCATCAATTCATGTAAATGCTAAAATGATTTTGAAATTTGCCACCGTATGACAACATTCACTCCACAACATCTCAGCCGAAGAGCTACTTTCTAAAGAAGATGCATTTCTTCACCTACACCTCTTAAGAATGTAACAGGAACCTAATCTACACATCTTAAATGTGATGCTAAAATTAGCCCGCTAAGGCAAAATGTGTCATTGGTAAATTAATGCAAACTCTGTCAGTTGCAGAACTCACCTTGCAGCCTGTTTGACGACGCTGTCTGGAAACAGAAAAACTCGCCGTCCACCGAAACACGACTTCATTGTTTGTGTCAGTCACAGGCTACAGTACGTGTTAGAGTGGGCGGTATCAGCTGTGCCAGAGAGTCTGACAGTGTTGATGTAGTTACTACTTGCTGCTAATAGAGGTTAATAAATTATCACTGCTCCAGTGAAAGGCAATTTGCACTCGTACAACTAGTCAATGTTTTATAGACCTGTGGGAGTCCATGAGAGGGGATCCACACCGCAAGATGAAGCTTCATATCACCTGGTGTCACACAGGTCTGTGTCTGTCTCACTGGACCTGGCTGATGATACTTTATGTAACTGATACTGTAGGAGACAAGAAACACTGATGTACAGTTTGTTTCTTTTAAACTTCTTTTCAAAGGATTTTCTGTGCATTAAAGCCAAGTACCAAAGAATAGTATTCTGAAAAGTTCCAAGCCACACATGGAGCTAAGAAGAGATAGTTTGACAACTTTACATGTTAAAGGCAGTAAAAAATTGTTAATATCTGTAAGACTTCGACCTAAAACAACTGGAAGTCAAGTTAAAAGGCACTGCTTAATCAGTCAGTCTTTAGTAATTATAAACTAAAGAGCCCAAATTATCAATTATACTCAATTCTCTCAATCAGATAATTGATGAGTCAGAGTGATTTTAGTACTAGTGTGAGTGTGAGCGTATCGATTCTGTCACAATGTTATAGCAGGGTTAGGGTTATGTTCTCTGTTCTTGAGATATCTGCTTTAGTTAAGCAGTGAAGCTGTTTTCAGGTCATTTTCTGCTCTTCATGCAGTTGAAGGGTTACACACGATGCTAACATGGGAGCAGCACAGTGCTGCACACAAACAGCTCTGTGTATAAGCAGTAAATGTATTTCTGTGCTCCTGCCTCATTTGAAGGGCAGAGTCACCCAGAGCCATGTCTCTGTGGGCTTTCTGGGCTTTTTTTCCTTGCTGTTGTTTAAACACCAGATTGAAATTCAGTTTAGTTTTACTTCATTCATTTCAGCCTCACGTTGTGTTCATGACTTCTCTGTCCTGCTGACCGCTGCGGTAAGGATGATGGAAACGAGTAACTCACGTCATTTTGTCTTTTTTGTGTTGCCTTTTTCTCTTGACAGTAGCCAGACAGCAAGTGGATGTTTTGAGCCTGATGCTGATATTTCAGTCATTATAACCCAGTCTCTGCGTAAAAGCCCATTTCCTGTGCTCTGCACCATACAGAAAAATTGACATATTTACTGCAGTTATGAAACTTTACTGGGAAGTGGTTGTGGTCCCACTAAAGGCCCCAGAAGTAGACCCACAGACCACTGTGTCTCAGTGTCAGTCACTCCTGTTTGTTCTATGAACTAGAACTATGAGACGCTCTTGTCACCAACTGTGACCCCTGTCACCATGCTTGCTTTTCCTTTCTTTTTCTTTTTTTTCGCCTTTAATCGATAGTATAGTTGAGAGAGAGACAGGCTGCAGCGAGGACTATTGCCTCTGCATATGGGGCGCCTGCTCTACACTGAACACTGAGCTAAACAACGCCCCACCATGTTTGCTTTCTGACCCATTAGCAACTTTATTATCGCAATCAGGATAACACGGCTGGTGTTGTTTCAACTTGTACGTGAAGTTAATATATGGATGTGGTGTGAGTATTCATGTGATGACCTGGTGATGATTACTGAGAACTCATGGGATAAAACATTAATATGTTAACATTAATGGGTGTGATTCATTACAAGATTATCTTAATTACATTACATCTTAGTTGCATTAATGCTGTGACTAGTTTGAATGAAAAATTACCTATACTTTGTTCAATGTCTTCAGGTAAAATCAACTAATTTCCACCTAATGAAATTCTTGCACGTCCACATTTCTCGTTACTTCCAGTAGTTTTTACTGGATGGTTGTTGCTCTCTGTGTTTTTCATCCGTTCTCCTCTGTCACTCTCTTTTCATCTTTGCAGAAAGACAGTTTTCTGACAGACAGGTCTGTCTCCAGATGAGGAATATGGGTTGTCGTGGAAACTGTATCATAGGCTGGTAACTACGGTGACGAGTAAAAGCAGTCACCTGCTGCTGCAAACACAAAGTCCGTGCAGACACACAGGTGTGGGCCTGATGAAAACATCAGGACTGTTCATCTCATATCTCACATATCTACTCTAGTTTCACATCAGCTCGTCTTCTTGTACTCGTCCCTCTTGTCTTCCAACTTGTCCATGTTCCTCTGTCTCTGCTCGGCCTTATTTCACATCTCCTGAGCTTCGTCCATCTCCTGTTCTTGTTTTAGCCTCTTTATCTGTGTCACTCTCTGTCACTCATTCCTTCACTCTGCCTCTGACAGCTTTTCTTAGCTTCTCAGAACTGTGTCACTTTTTCCAGCAGAGATGTTGAAGGGACTGAATATAACTTGCTGAATTGACTGCTGCTGAATGTGTTGTATGTTTCTTCCTGCTGCTGGACCCCCCCCCTCTCTCTGTCCCCTCTCCAAGGGGCCTTTATCATTTATTCGTCTTAACTTACTGTCACAGCGCTCTAGTGAAGCAGGCATCTGCTGAAAGCCGCCGAGAGCCTGAAAAGAAGGCAGCAGCGAAACATTCTGGGTCAGAGCAGAGGACCAGCCACCTGTCTCAGGCCCATTTATTGGCTGGAGCTGTCAAGAGACGCAAGTAGGCTCACACTTTGTTATCATGCATTTACATTTTTTGCTGCATTTAGGGCAATGTAAGCTGTAACAAGTTCATATGAAAAACATGTTGGGATTCATACAATACACAACAAATAATGAGCAACAACTCATCTACAGTTGTGTTACCGTTCATCTGATGAAATGTAAATCTAGTTTTCTCTCTGCCACTTGGTTTCTTTTGGTTTCCGTTGTCTGGGAGAGATTAGCTGCAAAATGTGATGTTATTTTCATCAGCTTGTCGCTAACATCAACATTAGAATTAATAAACGATGCGTTGGGTGAGCTGGCGTCTCATGAGCTGCGTTACATGAGATTTTGTCTTTTTTACCTGTGGTCCACATGAAATATTGATTATAGCGTCTTTAAATTGTCTTTGAACTCTCTCTGTACTCTCTCCCAGTTCCTCCCAGTCTTCAGACACCAGTAAGAAACAGAAAGTGGAAATCACAACAACAACGACGACGGGAAACGGAGACAAACACACAGGTGGGCCACGGTCTGAAGCTGAGTCATACACCTCACACAAATCACTGTTTAGCTGACTGATGCAGATCAGATGTCAGATCCTTTGGACAGCATATACAATATTATATGAATTCTAAAACCAATGAAAACATCCTGCTTGTGTTTAAACCTGCTTTAACCCGTTGGGATCATAAGAACTGAAAACACAGCATTGTCATCACCTTCCATACAAGTTCTTACCTGTGTTTTCTTTATCTGCAAACTTCAAAGTTTCCCCTGTCCCAGTTTTCACCCCTGACCTCTCTCAAAAGAGTCTGTCTGGATGTCTGCTCCCTGAGTCTGACGGTGTGTTGTGCTGTTCAGAACAGGAGGGAGGAGCGGGAGGAGGAGCAGGGGGAGCTGAAGAACAGCAAACAGTCCCTGGCCTGACGGCGAAGACGCCCTCGGCTCCCCTGAGCTCCAGTCAAGGTGTGTTACACCTCCCGTCAGCGGCCGTGTGCGTCGGCGTTTTACCAGGACTGTGGGTTTACTCTGGCAGCAGCGACTCTGACAGCAGCTCAGACAGCGAAGGTAGCGTGGACGCAATCATGTTGCCGTACCCCCGGCTCAGCAGGGCTTACAGATAGACACACACACTCAGAGACACATACACACACATACATATATATATATACACTGTTACAGGAACAAACCTACAGTTGACACAAGTTCATATCATACTAGAGTCATACACTGGGAACACGCAGTAAACAAATATTTTCAGTATTCCTGTTGTTTTCACAGCTGTGAGTTGAACTGTTGCTCTTTAGTCGCCAGTCAAATTCCAGCCCAGTAATATAATCTTAACAAAAAGTTACATGTAAACCAATTTAAACTCTATTCTGAATTAAATCTGTGTATCTATTTGTGTTTGTTTTTTTTTGCTATTGTGGCACTCAAACATGACACCTCCATCCTTCCTTCCCTTAATCACATCTCACAGTTTAAGCCGAGCAACCAATCCCGCACTGCCTACCCTGACGACATCCTGCCCCCTCCCTACATCCCCCCTCCCAACTCAAGCCACAGCGACTGCAAGCTGTGCTACTGGCTGAGGGAACAGTGATTGACAGCTGTGGAGCAAGGAAGAGACTGCTTTAGACTGTGTCACATGACTCACACCTTTTTAGCAGAGGAGAGAGAGCCGGGGCAGGACACTCTTCCTTCTGTCTTTTTGTGAAGTGTGAAAAAGTTTGAATGATTTGACAAATGACGTTTTACCTGAGTGATGTGATGTGTTTCCTTGTGGGAAGTTTGTTTCCAAAGTGACACCATGCTGGAAAGACGCTGGACTATTTGCTGCTGTCTCAGGTGCTGGAGCTTTGTTTTGTTTGTCAAAGTCTGAGCAAAGAAAAATAAAGAGCTTCCCCTTTTACTGTTGTGTTTACTGTGTGGATTTGTGTGTGTGAGGGAGAGCTAGCTATGATCACATTGTCCCCTTTAAATTAGTTCAAATAATGCACTTCTTTGCTTCTTGGTCATAGAAAAGGAGATCAACATCACTTTATTATCTCTATGCTAAACATGAAGCTAATTCTGTGTTTGTCAGTGGTTTTTAAACAATTTCAGGTGATCTAATCTTCACATGTGGCCATCACAGGTTTTAGGGCATTTTATTTGAAGGGTAGGAGACAGGAAGAGCTAAAAGTATCAAATATTTCACAATAAATGTCCAAAGTTAGACAATGGTCAGAAACCTGAATCCTAATCTTGTTGTGATGCTTCGCATTTATTTTGGGACCCATAAAGAGCTCACAATACACTGTGGTCCCGACCTCTGGTGGTGGGGCACTTCAGGGATGTCTTCAGAGGTGATTGATTGGACTTCATTACAGGTCACTTTGGAGCCACCAGAGGATTTCTACAACTTCTTTCACACATGCTTGTAAACAATCTTCCTCTTCAATGTGCAGTATCTGGCTAAGGTACATGAAGACAATGTGGAGAAAATGTCACCAGAGCAGCAATAAACCTGCTTCTGACCTCTGACCTCTTTGTTCATAGTGCTCTAACCCCAAGAGGCCTATTGTCCAAACAGTGTACAAATGAAAACAGACCTAGATGCAGCACATCAATATCTATGTCAATGTGGTATTTGGGTTTGGTTGCTAGCTGCACCTGGTAATATTCAGCATGCTAACACAGTGATGATGACAACACAGAGGGTGATCAGGTTAAACGTTTATAATTTTATCGCATTAGCATGTTAGAAATGTAAATAGCTAAATGTAATTAAGATTGTGACCTCATGATGGAACAAGATGAAAAGTTGGGGATCAGGAATAAATGAAAATTAACAAAGCAAATTAACAAATTTGATTTTTTTAAAAATCAGATTCAAATTTATGTTGGTTATTTTTGTATGTTTTCCATCAGACCATAACTGGGTTCTCAGAAATAAAGGTCCCATACCTCACACTTCGCTGAGTTTTATATGACGTGTCAGTATCAATAAGACAATTAAAATCTTTTAAGAGTCTTTATTAGAGGCAGAATAGAAAATGTAACAGAAATCAAATCCTGCATCACAAAGATACAGAAGTACAGGCTGTGTATAAAAGAATAGACCAGCATACATAGAAATCTCAACCTCTACAATATCAGAGAGTCTCTTCTAATTTTACTGCCTGTTCACAGAGGGACATGTTAGACCTGCAGAAAGAAGAAGAGGGAGAAACCAAACTAAACATCATAGAAAGCCTTCCTTTAAAGGTTAGCTTGAAAGATGAAAACTGATCATGCTGTTGGTCACTCTTCATAGAGTCTGACAGGTTTTTCTACAGGTGAAAAGATCTGAGATGAAGTTCAATGCCAGGCCTACAAGAGCCATAAAATGGATGTGTAAAATTGTACCTGATCAAAACTAATGCAGGTAATTGGATTCTGGGGTGTGTATTCAGTCCTCATTAAAACCTTGGCACGAGAATGAGGTGCATGCGGACCCTGAGCTCAGTGCTGCCGACTGAGATAGAAAAACAGGGTGGCAGTCCAGACGAGATAATGTGAAAATATAAAGACTCTCAGTGGCATCAAGCAACATAAACAATCCAGTGTTTGTGTTTGTCTGAGAGCGACTAAAAGTCTATGCAAACACAGACTGAGGATGATTTTATGTTTATTTCAGTTTGTCTGAGCGCACTGCCTTTAATAAAGAGGCTATGGGTTTCTCAGTTAAACCAACAGATGATGCTCAGTTCCTCTGGTGCAGCGGGGAGAGGAGTTGCTATGACAACAAATAATAAAACTAAAATTCACCACAAAAAGAAAATCTGGATTTGAGCTTTGAGCCAAACATCGGCCTTTTAGATGAAAATTAGTCGCCAGCAGCTAGAATCAATTATCAGTGTAATCCATGTGGTTTGTGCCAAAAACACAGAGCCAGAGCAGCAAGACGTCCACTTTTTCCTCTGATGCCACATTTTTGTGTGAGGTGAATTGATTACATCTTTAGTTGAAGAAAAACCGACAGCAGAAAAAAAAAAATCACAGCTGAGTCATGTGGAGTTAAACACAGATCTGGTGTGAATGTTTTTTGTCACCGCCCACTGCTCTGTTTCTCTACAGCCATTTCTTCTTTTACAGTACGTTCACAATGGGGAGCTTGATTTTCTCCTGTTTGTCGCCAATTCAAATCATCTTTTTGTGGTTGTTGTTGTACATTTGTGTGCAGCCCATTTCTTTCATTTCCTGCATGCTAAGAAGATGTCTGTTTATTGTGAGCAACATGCATATTTATGCAGGGAAAGTTTTCACACAGGGTAAGACAACAAAACACTCTCCTTAGTCCTTTGTGCTGGCTGCTGTAGTCGTCTTACTAACAATTAGTGTTGTTTCTCCGTTGTCACACCTGTGACTTTAATGCTGAGAAGCTCTTTGCAGTCATTTCAAGTCTCTGTGATGTGTTTCTGTGTATCCACAGAAGAAAAAACACAGGACAGGTGACATTTTCTTCAGTTTATTAACCTGAGAGTGGACGCAGACACAACTTTATAAAATTAATATCACATTTAGTACAAAGATGCACATTAAATACACATAGTAGCAGTTTAAGTACACAATTCAGCACTGCATAAAAAGTACATTAAAAACATGTCTGAAACATTGGCTTATCAGAACATAAACAGCATCATATAAATATACATTCGATATATATATATATATATGTGTATATATATATATATGCAGAAACTTCTCATCTCAAAACTCTCAAACAGTATCAACCTCTGCTGAGGTGCTTCCTGCTCTTTTAATATTCTTTCTGGTTACAATATTCACAAAATCTTTTAAATACATAATTCAAAAGAAAAAAAAAACATGCGTCTGTGATCACCAGCATCAGTTTGTAAACAGTGAATAGATATTGGCAACATGCAGGGTGAACCAAAGTCATAAGAAATACAAGGCAAACAAAGTGGCCTCATAATGTATAACAGCCAAAAGAGTTTGCACAGTATCCCACATCTATTGTGTGTTAGTGCTACAGCTACAACCACTACAGACGGCCTCACTCACTCCTGACCCCGTCCTCCTGAATAAAAAAAAAACATCGCGGAGAGTCAGTCCTGACTCAGTCCAGCTCTGCTCGGGATCAGTCCGCCATGGGTCCACCACACAAGAGCGTGAAAAGCAGCGTTCACCTGATCTGCTACTGGACAAGGATCCATACGATGACAGGAGAGGAGTCAACCACAGTTCAGCTTAGAAGGGACTTTACACCGAGGAGTTGTAGGTATCACATGGTTCCAGTCACAAGACACACACATGCAAAAAGCAAAGAAAAAAAAAATTACATCCTGATGAATCAAGATATTTTTCATTCCTCTAAGATAAAAAAAAAAAAAGACCAGTGTCTCACCTGCATATTCATATAATCACTTGGAGACACCTGCCATCACTGTAGACATGCAAGGTCCTTTACACATTATCATCATAGATCTGAGCTTTAACAAACAGACAATACCACTTCTGATGGATTCACACTGGAAACGCACCAAACTTTCTGTAAACCAGAACAAACTTTGCTAATATAATGGCACAAATGTCCCCAATGGTTTTTTTGTTTTTTTTTAGTCCACAATTCATTTTTGTTCACAGCTGATACACTGTACACACTTTCAGTCCAGATCGTTGGCCGCTAACGAGAAAAAGAGGTTTTGTTGATGATCCAATTGTACAACGTGTGGGCTCTCGTCGTCTTCGCTGGCGTCCTCACTCCGGTGCTGAGTTGATGGGTGGGACGTTCCCCTGTTTAAAATACTGTGTGACCTGCTGAGGCAGCTCGGCCAACACCGATTTGGCGAGAGTCTCCTTGGGCGCCTAGAAGGAAAGACGGGACATTAATACAGAGAAAATTGAAGTTTTGGGTCTGAACCTAAACCTGCTTATGTGATTGTGTTGACTAAAAGTCTATGTGGACGTTTGTTTACGTATCGTTAATCTTTCCTTCATGGTTTGGGTCAGGCCTCTTATATCCAGTGGAGAAAAATCATCATGGTTCACCAGTGAGTTCTTTGAGGAACACACTGATGTGAAAGAACTAGAACAAATGAACTTGAGCCCGGATTTAAACTACAGCCACCTTGGTGTTGTTGTGGTGTTTGTGGTACTTGTCCTTTAGTTAAAAATGGCAGTAAACAGATTGAGGAAAAAGAAAAAAAAACCTACAGCCACCAACATCAGTGATCATTAGTGGACAGCTGTGGAGTCATTAAAACCCATCCTTGGAGCAGCTTCAGTATCCACAGGTTTAGATAAGGAGAACAGTTTATTCCTGGATTTTTGAAATCTGGTTTTACTGTTAACTTTGTACCTTTGTGAAGAAAATTGTCACATGAATGAAGTATTGATACTGGTATTGGTGTTTCCCCCAAAACCCCCTTGGCAAACCTCAAGTGTACAGTGATGCCAGTGATGCTTCCTGCCCCAACCAGTGTCTAGGCCAGGGGGAATATCTTCTTCAGACGCAAGCTTCTCATCCCTAGATCAGTTCACTTAGCTGGTCTACTCCCCGGCGTCTAAGCACCAAAGTTTATTTTGTGCACAGTAAATATCATTTCATCTTCAACCTGTGTCTTTATCTTTATTAGTCTGTCCTGACTGAAATAGTAGCAGCTCTAACCCAGACATCCAATCTTTCATCAGTTAAAATTGTTTGTTCATAATTTAACCTAAATCTTATATCTGATCCTACTTCAGAACAAATTCATACACAAATACTGATTACTGTTGATTTAGTTTTTCTATCTTCTATACATTGAATCAGGTTCAGACCACAGGAGACAAGGAACACTTTCACTTCGAACAAATGTTATTATACTAACTGCTAACTTTCAATCTGCTCACCACCGACTGCACCAACTTCATGAAGATAATTTGTAGTAAAAGTTTGTCTGCCAGCACAGCTCGTCATTTCAGGTCACTCATTAATCCATTTCCTCTGTTCTGTCTGTTGCTGTCTCTCACCCTCCCACTAAGAAACTGGAACGAGGCCAACAAACACTATCTGTTCCTCCCACAACAAAGGAAGTCAGCTTGCCCACCACCAGCCCACACACACGCACACACAAACCTACAAATGACAAAAACAAAAAAGCACCAAATTACTTCTTTTGTGTCTGAAAATGTGCATGCACTAATTAACTTGTGTGCTGTTGCACAACATACATGCATAAACACTCATACAACATACTCCTGCAAGCACACTCACGCACACACAAGCACGGACAGCATCTCTATCGAGTCTGAGATACCCAGCTACCTCATCTAGCACATCCTGTATGTGTGTGTGTGTGTGTGTTTAGCAGCTACTGTGCTGAGTGTGTGTGAGCAACATGCTGCCATTTGGTAACACGTTCACAGCATGACAGCATGACATCATGTCATTACTGCTCTGGTCAAAATCACTGGCAGCCATGAGTTTTGAGTACACAATTCAGGATGTAAACCGATATTATATAACTAGAATATTTTAATAAAATGGATGAAAGGATATTGAACATCATGCAAGAAAACAACTGGAATAATAGTGGAATAAAACACACTCTGTCCAAAGAGGTTTTCAATGGGACTTAGATCAGGACCTGTTGCTTTAAACTGGTCCATGTTTTGCTTTTCAGACGTTCTTATTTTGCTGTTGGACATGAGCAGTGACTCGTCCTGCTGAAAGACCTCAGAGCTTCACCTCACACTTTGTTTTCCTTTGACAATGAGTAACACAATTCACCATAAAGCACTTTTGATGTCATCATTCAAAGCTCCCAGCAAAGCAAGACCTTGACATGATAGAGCATGTTTGATTGTAGGTGCAGTGCTCTTTTCCCTGTGCTTCATTATGTTGCCTCCATACAAACTGTTGCTCTGAATTTCCAAAGAGCTTTTTGGGCTTTGGTTCAACTGTTGTGTCCTCTATAGGCCTCTACCCATGGATCATTCAGCTCATAGATAACGAATCATGAATGAATCAGGACCACACAACACTTTGTGTATCTGATCATGCTGCAAGACAACTGTCAATCAAATCTGCGTTTATGGTTTTATCAAAATTTTAATTGCTTGGAGGACACAGATTTAACAACCAATAAATCAATCTATTTCATAGCTAGAGTTTCTATTTCAATACTCACATTTCGGAAATCCCTGAAAGGGACGAACTGCACAATGTCCCGCACGGCCTCTTCTCCTGTGTTGGACCTCAGAACGCTGGCGTCTCCATCCAGGAACTCCATGGCAGCAAAGTCGGCGTTGCCCACACCGATGATGATAATGGACATGGGAAGCTTGGACGCCTGCACGATGGCGTCACGCGTCTCGTCCATATCGCTGATGACGCCGTCTGTTATGATGAGGAGAGTGAAGTACTGCTGCAGAGGGGAAGAGAAGAGATCAAGAGAGGATGGGAAAAGAGAGAAGTAAGAGAAAATGTGACTTCATGATGTTGTCAGTAAGTATAGGCAGAGTGACACAGTGTGAAAATAATAAAAACCAGAATAAAAGCCTCTACACAGCAAAGTGAGTTGAGCTTCATTCATATGACAGAGTACGCCATCTGTCCCTGAACAAAATGGAGGGAAAATGAATTCAGCATAAAAAGAAGAAAGAAGAAATGAATGAATGACAAAATGAGAGATTCTCCTTTGGGATCTTGCCATCAGTGTTTTCTGAACAGAAATTCAAAGCACAAACCTGAAGAACTGATAATAATTATAATAGTAATACTAAACTTTATTTATATAGTACAATTAATCCATGAACAGCAACACAAAGTGCTTTACACACAAACACATGAAAGAGACAATAAAATATATAAAATCACAGGTAGCACAAGGTAAAACAACATAAAACAGCCATCTGGTGAAAACATTTCAAGAGAGAGCATTGAAGGAACATTATGAGCATTGTTTTGCATAATAATGTGAATCATAATATTTGTCTATGTAAAACTGGGCTTATAATGGGAAACCAAACATATGCACTAATACTGATCTTATTTTATTGTGAGGAACTGCTGCAAATGGCTGAAACAGTATCTGCTCCCTGTGCCAGCGACCAGACCCTGATGTTATAAAATATGGTGGCGTAGTAGTGTTTGTCTTGTAATGAATTTCAAGATTAAAACATGAAATGACGCACAGAATTGATGCGCAGCTGTGATCCACATGGCACCCGCAGCCTGCTGTCATTTCCACATGATAACGAAGGTAAACACAGCGGACAGCAGAGCGTAATGGTTGCTGAGCTCAGGCATGGCACAAAGATGCAGTCTGTGTCCTGCTGCCTTCACATGCTGCAGGGATTTAATTTACTTTAATGAAGTGAAGGGGAAAATGTACATACAGTACCGAGCAGCTGCGGACAAACAGGCTTTGTGGCAGGCCGAGGTGCTGACATGCTGCTTTACAGACACCTGCTGGGTGGAGACTGTTTAATTAAATCAGTTTCTCCACGTTATTCTGTCATTGCTGCATGTTTGCTCCAATCAAATCAGCAGACAAAGCCAGAAACAGACGTCTTTCTCACAACATAACATCTAAGGCACATTTTCCAGCGTAATACCAGCCACCCACTGCTGCCTAATCTGAATAAACTTCCCATCTGTTTTCGCCTCTCCTCCCACCTTTGAACCACATGCTCCGTGTTAGGCAACAAAATGCCACACAGGGAAGCACAGCCAGTTTCATGTAAGGAAACACTAAACGCTCAAAGCACCGTTTGTGCTGGTCCATGTTTTGTTAAAACATGAGTTAACTGATCTATGTAATAACCAGCTCTGTGATAAAGGACATCCAGGATCACCCGGGGGAGAGAGACCACCAGAGAGGTGAACTTGCTTCCTGGTGCGGGCACTTGGTTTAAAGTTGTGATGTGAGTGAGCATGAACGTGTGGGCGAAGAAAGAAAAAAAAAACAACAACCAAAAACCAAAACAATGATCAGTTCTGCACACTGTGTGAATGGTTATCCCCAGATAAGTGAGGGGGATCACACACACTGACTTTACTTCAATGGTTACTTTAATACATTTGCTTCCATGATACTCACACAAAGACACACACACACACACACACACACACACACACACACACACACACACAGGGAGGGCTCTGAAGCCTGTCTCTTTAATGTGCTAACAGCAGCGCTCATTAGAGAACCATTATCACACAGACAGACAGGGTCGCTCACACACTGAGACACACATAAGACAGCACTGGCCTGCAGCCTGTGAGTGTGAGTGTGTGTGTGTGTGTGTGTGTGTGTGAGTTGTGGGAATATGTCTGTACACAGTTTGCAGTCACAAAGCTCTCTCATTATCAGGACCAGGAACAGGGACACTGAGGCAGAGCAGCAGCCGATTTTTGCAGCCTACTACCTAAACCGCCCACTTACCCCAACACACACACACACACCAGCAACCAGCCACTACCCCAGGATGTGATCCATGTGCGCACACACACACACGTCTACTGTGGCTGTCACATCTTATTGTCTGTTAGTCTTTTCCATGGCGTAGCCCTGTTTGAACTCACTACAATCTGCCACAAGAAAAGGGTCTGCAATCATTCCCTTACAGAAACAATGGGATTCTGGCACACGACACACAACCCTTTGTGTATTTTGCTCATCTATTTGTTCTCCACAGGGTGACAGGGTACAATTATGGACAGAAAGGACCGTGGGAGCATAATGATACCCAGCTACAGCAGCACTCTCTTCAGATTTTGGCAGGAGATGTGCCACAAGTTGGGAACGTTCACAGTTTGCTGTGAGGTTGAAGACGTGGAGCTCCTCGGTGTTACACATCTGTACAATTTGACCGACGGCAGTGGAGGGGTCTCAGCTGCGTCTTACAGGTGATGTCATTCCTAACCAAAGTCTCCCAAGGCTCTTTTCTCGTCTTTTACATAAGCAACATGTGCGAGGCTTTAGTGCGTGCCCAGTGTTGTTGTGTTGCTTTAGCTGCAGCGTCACACAGTCAGAAACATGAACCTGAGGACAAAATGTGAAAGAGTAAATGTGAAAGCACAAACTGAGACACACTGAACAACGGATGGGGGAAGTTTCCTTCAGGTTTATCTAGGCTGCTATTTATTATCTATTTTAAGTTACTTTTTAGGGGGCATTTTGCCTTTCCTTTCCTTTCTCTTTGTTATCTCTCCATGAAGACGTTTAAACATCCAAATATCTCCAAAGCATCATGATTTACTGATCGCTGTTTCCGTCTCACTACAATGTTGTGAAGATGTATCTTTATCATCAAGACTTAAAACAACATGGGTTTGGCATGATTTTGCTGCACCGGTCCACCTTTCCAGGGTCTTGAACACTTTTCAGTGCTTACTTCTGCTGCCTCATAGTAGCAAGTCTGTGGCTAATGGGCAAGTACTCTCATTTTGGTCCCCGGGTGGCAGATTCAGACGCCAGAGCAGCAGCAGTAGTAACTGCACATTCAGTTGTGATTTGACTCCATAGACTCGGAGCAGCCAAAGCCAAGTAATTCTCATTTGAGATTTCTGTGTAGCAAGGGAGGAAACCGAGAACAGAAGGTTACTTTGGTGCAAATAGCAAAAGAAAATTGTTTGGAAAAAATTATAGAAATCACAAATCACACAAGCTACACAGATTTCCTGCACCACCACACCACAGCTTGAAAAACCCACATACTTTTAAATACAACACATATTAATATGAATAACAGCCAAACAAGCAGAATACTGTTATTTAAAGGGTTAATTTTGCCAATTGTTGGATGCAGATGGATGGATGCACCGTTGCTACTACCAGCCAATAACAACACAGAAAAATAATAATTTGCATGTGAAAGCAACATAACCACAAGTCTACGGGTAGAAGTTGCACAATACTATCAATACAACTAAGTTAATGACACAAAAACACGACTGAGTGGCTAATATACACTGTGATGTAAAGCTTTTACTTACTGGGTGGCCATCTTGAATTGCAGGCCTGGTGTTACTCCAAAATTTTCTCCAAATTTCTGAGTTGTAATTTCAAACTCAGGGGGCATTTCTGAAATCTGTAGCCGCCCGGAAACTATAAAAATCCAATTTGTGACTTCTAATGAAACACATTGTCATTGTGAGTCCATTTAGTATCTTCTTCTTCTTTTTTTACATACATCAGCTGAGTGTCAATTTACTACATAGCTACATCAGAGTGTCTTGAAAAATTCTAGACAATGGGATGGATGAATAATAATGCCTATATTCATGATGCATTTTATGGATCTCCTTTGTTCTGTTAACTGTGTGGGTTGAGTGTTTTCATGCAGGTTTGCATGCATTCAGTGTTTCATTCAGCGATCAGTATTACTGGGCTTATTGTCTGTGCTGAAATGGTGGTGTCCTGTGCATTGTATTGTGTCCAATAATGTCCTGAGCTCTGCCTCATTGCATACAGTAGCTGTGTGTGAGTATCCTTGCTGCGAAGTGAATGTATCGTGTGTCTTGTAATCATCCCGCTCATCGTTTGGTGCCACGACTTGACCACAACATGACAGACATTCGTGTTACTGTCAATTGAATCACACCCTAGAGGAAGTCCTTTTTAATTCAGACACTTCAAGTAATACTTTATGGCCTCCTACTGAGAAGTACTTCCAAAATAGAAAGCCTGCTTGGGTGTGAGACAGAGCCTCAGGCTCGGTCTTGGTCTTAATTTAGTGTTAATGTCTCAGATATATAATCCAGTGGCTCACCTAGCTGGAAGTACAGTGAACTGTAATTCACAAGTTTGGACAAAAACTGAACTGAGCTCTAAAAAGCTCAGCTGGGATTCATCTCTTCTACTGAAACATGACCACTGACTCTTAGACATGGCGACAGGTGCGCTACAGATTATTTGTCGCAAGCTTAATGTGAGTGTGAATGTCATAAATACTGAAAGGACAACTGTATACATGAAAAAGCTTTAAATTTTAAATTTGTGTTTTAGAAAACTAACAAGAATCGCAATGCTGGTGAAATGTACAGGAAAGATGAAGATGCCTTGGTTGCTATAGGTGACAGCACGTCATCTACAAACAAGGCTGAGAGTCCACAGCCAGAGCTCTGTGAGGCTGTGTGTCAGTAGACTAACACTTTATAATTAGCAGGATACAAAAAGCACAGATGAGGCTACACTTGTGTACAAATTTGATCTGATAATGGCACTTGACACAATGTCAGGGGATCATCTAAATTACTGCAAACCAAGCTGTGAAACACAAGTGTTTACAAAATTTCGTGGCAGGTCATCTGGCGCTTGTTTAGGTATTTCAGTCTGGGCCAAAGCAGTGGACTGACTCCAGACACCGGCATCCCTCGAGCAACACCACCGGCATGAAAAAGAGAAAATGAGATGGAGGATGCCTCCATATCACACCGTTAAGCCCAAAAATGTGTGAAATGCCAAAATCAAAATGTCAAAGTCTCAGCTGCGTAGTGGTGAAAGGACATGAAACTGTCACTCCAGTCTGTCGCCCTCCTGCCTGGCACTCTGGTCAACATGCCAGGAGTTGGAGCCAACAGATGCACACACTTGTTTTTCCTGCCATCTATCAAGCTGCTAAACAGTGCAAATTAATTACAAGTACAAACTGCCCTGACAGGTATTCACCACTAACTGCTGTTCAGCCACTGGTGAGCAGTCAATAGTGTTTATCTGTGATAAGACTTGCCCTGTGAGAGGCTAATCAAGGCCAACATGTTCAGTGTGAGATGAATGAAAAGCAAAGCTGAGGACAAACTAGGTGAAGTGAAACAGAGACACAATAAAAGCAAGCAAATCAATAAAAGGGGAAAATGCTCCCAGAAATGGGAGAGGATATCATCTAAAGGATCAAATAAATCAGTTTGATGGCACCGAGAAGGAGAGAGTTTTGTGAGGAGATGAGGCGAGAGAGTAAACTAGAGCGTTATGAGAGCTGTCAAATCATTGTTCACTGAGAAGAGCAGTAATCTTTGAACAACAAAAGCAGAGCCAGACATTTAAAGAGGAACTATGCAGGATTTTTAGCTTAACTATGCTTCATTTTTACCTCAATTAAACAGCATCAGAACAATTGTGATGGTTAGATAAATGACTTGTAACTTAAAACGAGGGAGAACGGAGGCTCTCTGCCTTCCACTGAGCATCTTTTGGCCGAAAACCAGCCTTGCAAGATCAGTGCCTCCGCCTCGGTGTCCAGCTCTCGTATTGGTGGCACAAACGAGCCCCGTAACCCGTAATTTCATGTTTATGATGGATAAGACTACACAAATATACACATCGTAACATCGTATATGTCCATCTTACTTGTTGTCTTTCAGGTGGTTAGAATGAAGAATGACAAAATGTATTCGCTGTCACGTACCGCTGCTTTCTCCTGTTGTAGGGCCTGTGCGGCAAAACGTGCTACATGGCTGATGATTGGAGCAAAGTTCGTCGGGCCGTAGAAACGAATATGCGGGAGACAGGCGGAGTAGGCTTCAGCGATGCCCTCCACACCTGCAGACAGACAAAGACAGAGAGAGTGAAGTTAGATTTAAACACACATTAAATTTCAAGGTTGGAAAAAAGAGAAGAGGCCAGATGAGAGAGAGGTTGGTGAAAAATGAAAAGAATGGCTTTTACATGTATATCCCAACTCCAAACACATTACTGATTCTCATCAGCAGTGCTCCGATAGACTCACATAAGCTTAAACAACTAAAATCTCAAATATCTGTCCAGACAAGGTTAATTTGCTGGACGCTGTCTTTCTGTCTCATCAACCTGCAAGTCGTAGAAGTAGAAAGTCAACACGGCAGCTTAAATACAGCTGTTTACTTTTTATGTTCTCTTTATTCACATATGAGTTTGATAAAACAGTAGGCATGGGGAAAAAGTACGGATATTTTGATATATCACAATACAAAAAATAAATCTGCTTTGTCTCACAATGAGGACACAATCACCTTTGTTATGTAAAACGGTCTAGTGGGACTTACACTCATTAAATCTGACAGCAGGGTTTGGTGACATCAATATTACATGATGTAAAAGCTCCACCTGTATTAAAGTCATACAATGTTGAAACAGTTGATGACAAGATGAAGACTATCTGTACACTGCCCTGGTTAGCAGGATGGTTGAATATCGCACATTAGCTACATGAAAAGGGTTTATGAGTCAGTCGCAGCAGCGTTTTTGTTACTGCAGTCCTCTGAATCAGGTTTAACTGTCTGACCTGATTCTTTCCACTCGAGAGTGCACTGCAGGCTGTGTTAGCCTCTCAAAGAAAAGATGAACTGTAATGCTCTCTTCTATAGTTCGCAGAGAAGCTGTTGCTTAGTATAAAATGTACACGTAATGTTTAATAATAACCTCCTGCTTCTGTCGGACAAAAATAAATTACAGAAAAACTTCAGCAGTCGATGCTAAAGTCATTTGCACTTGTCAATAAAACACATTTAGGATCCACACATCTCAAATGCTCTGATGTTGCCTCTTGTCCAAAAAGTGCTGTTGCCAATAAATAAAAGTGAATGTCCTAATCTGGATCTTTCACCGGTCTGAATTGTCAGGAGCAACTGTTTGTGCACTGACGTTCAAGCTGCCGACTCAGACAAACGTCCTCAGAAGAAAGAGTAGGTGAAGTGTGAATGTGTTATTTACTAAACTCAGCAAGATGCTCACAGAGGAGCTGCTGTCACATGATCTCGAAATGGCGTGTCTTTTTCTCACAGTCTCTGCCATTCTTGCTAAACAGTAAAATACACCTTTTTTTTTTTCATGCGGAGCTGGAAACCTCTTCCCTTTTTTTCATGTTGCAAGACTCGTGAAATCATATTTTAACATGGGCCTCTAATCCTTTAGTACTTTTGTAGACAAATAATGTTTTACATCTTCAAAGGGCATGAAACAGCTTAATAACTCCTATCTGTTCATACAGCTTGCTGGCTGCATGAAGATGTGAGTCAGAGTCACAAAAAACAGACGACAACCTGTGAGTGAAGATGAACAACAGTGTTTTCTGCTACTGTTATGGATTAGAGATGTTAGCAGAAACAAGTTGTAATGTTAGTGAACTGGTTAGTAGGCAAGGTTGTTATTGCAAAGTGCTTTACAGTGAAAAAAATATAAAAAATAAAAATAATAAAACAATAAGCAGTAAATGTGAATTCTTAAGA
>OMNW01014577.1:42342-53620 GCA_900303245.1 Selene dorsalis
CTTAAGACTGATAAGAACACAGTAAAAGTTACACTTAGGCCAGTTGTTAAGAAACAGCCAAATGATAAAAGGAAGTCTTTAGGAGAGATTTTAAAGACACTACTGGCAACAGCAGTTTTGAATTAACTGTGTAATCTACAGATATTGCAGTTACTTATTATTTTGGTTATTTATCTGTGTTAAGTTGGACACCTGAGCATCAAAAGAAAGGTCTGATTCAAGTTATGTTCTTATTTTATAAAAAATAAATAATAAATCAGCTCATTCATCTTTATCAGTTTTACAGTTAAATATATCAATACTGGTGTACAGCACGCCTCATAAATGCAGTAACGTTCAGTGCAACTGAATTAAAGTACAAAATCGATGCATGATGTAAAAATGTGAAAATATTATCAATATTTCTTGCAGCAGGGTCATCGACAACATCTGTGACTGGTGCAGTGTCTCACCTGAACAGAACGGGTTGGTGGGGTTAAAGTTGATGGCAAATTCGTGTGACACCTGCGGAGGAAAAAGATAAAAACAAACCAATAAATCTTGTCGTTCACTGCACTGTAAAATATTGTTTGAGAAATACTGTCCATTTCTCCCACACCTTCTCCCTCCCACCCTCTCTCCATCTCACAGCGTAGAGCTCTCTCTCTCTCCTTTGTCCTTTTCATCATTTCAGTGCCATGGCAACACAGATGGGTTGACAGTTGCGTAATCATGTGAATATGCATGTATAATGCTTACAGTCTATGTGTGTGTGTGTGTGTGTGTGTGTGTTTGTGAAATAATGCATGTATTATACACACATATGACATGCATATGACACCATCCCCCTCTTTCTCTCTCTCACACATGTGCACATCCACACAGACACAGACACACAAACACACAACAACAATAACATCACTAACAAACACACATACCTTCCAGTCTGGTGGGAGTTGGGCCCCAAATCCCAGAGCAGGAAACATTTTGTCGCTGAGGAGGAAACCATGACAACAGATTGGAACGTGAGTTAAACCGCTTCTTTCTTTTTTTCTCTCCATTTTTTTTTCTTCATCCAAATTCAACAAGCTGGATTTAGATGGCAGAGGAAATCCTGTTACCTTGTCACAAAGACTCACGTTCAAAGACATTTGCAGAAAAACAAACAAAGAGATGGAAGAAAAGTAATGTAGTACAGTAAATAGCTTCACATTGAGAAGACATAGAAATAATTGTCATTTTGTTGACAGCAATTGTATAAAAATATGTGCAAAATATGTATCATGTAAAAATTGAGGCTTTTACTGTGAAAATCTTATTTATAACATATAATCTAAAATGCACCATTGATGAAATTTAATTCTTTCTGCAGATCCCAAAATGATGCAGATGCATTTTCTTTCCCACTGATATATCTGAGCAGTCACTAGAGTTTATGTGGAGATACTCTGTGACCGTCAGATCGGTGTCTTTCTCGTGTTGGTCCTTAAGTTGTTGATCTGTAAGTGATCACTTAGAAAACAAACACTTGACGCTCAGCCTCACTGATTAAAAACAATGCACCGACCAGGATGGCTGAATCAGACACTTACGTATCATAGTCCTGTATGATTTGTCCCACAGCTAAAATGGCAGCGAGATACTCGTTGCTGCCCAGCGGGTTGATGTAATGGAGGGAGGACGGCTCTCGAGGGTTCCCGTTGGAGGCCGTGAAGTCGATACCGACCTATGGAAATACAGAAAAGTGAGGTCGAATTAGAAACCCGCCACTTGCTGAAGGCGTGTATGTGAATGTAGAAAAGTGGGTTCCAGTTCACCTCTACTACATATTATCTAGATGTGGGACAGAAAATGTCACGTTAGCTGCCAATGTGACATATGCTGTCCCCATTAATCACTCAGTTTGAGCCACTGATGGTTTTGTAGGTTTGGTTTTCATGTTTAATGCAGTAACTCACAAAAAGAACAGGCACAGAAGTCTGTAACAAGACCTTTCTGTTTAGCCTGAAACACAAAACTCACCGAGCTGATACTTTCAACAAATTGACTGAAAATGAACTTCGAAATTAAAAGTTTTCCTTGTTTGTTCCAGTCAGAGTTATTAGACGCTAGGAGACAGGCGTCTGAAGTGAAAACAGAGAAAAAGGAGTTGCTGCTAAGCATCTGAACTGGGACGTCTTGTTATCTCAGAGCAAGAGAACAGCAACAGTCCAATTTTGAAAAGACCTGCTGTATTCCCAACTTCATACCGCTCACTTCCTTGACAGCCAGTTTATATGATTTTAGTTGACAGTGTGATTCATTTTTGTAGCCCCACGATGCAAGTTGTTACTTTTTGTAACAAAAAACATTTTACCAGGATTTTCTTATAGCCCTTATAAAAAAGACACTCGGTCATTTGTCCAATAAGCAACGTTTCTGATTCATCAGGCAAATTAAAAGCATTTCAATATCAAAACTTAAACTGAATTTTTGGTTTTCATCTGACGACAGATTTTTTCTTTAGAAAAACACTGTAGTGCAGCTGTGCCTAAAAAAGGAAAGGCAATGAAATCACACAGAGGCATATTTTTAACACATGACCACAGGGTGACACTGCGAGAACATCCAGTATATACAAATATGAACACACACACAAACTTTCAACACATGCGCCCAACCACAAATGCACACACATGCAGAGACACACAGCCAAACATAATATGAGATTAAGAGTGACAAGCTTTTCCTCAGGCACTGAAAAGCGATTTGTGGGCTGACAAGAACCCGACCCAGAAACTCCGCCTTCCTGCGATCGGCTCAGAGATAGTCTCACGCATCTCCCTCCGTCTCTCTTTGTTTGGAGCCACTAGGGGTGTTTTTAAAACAACAATGTTCTGGTTCAATATGGACAACAACCGAGGAAAGAGAAAATAGAGAGGCGGTAATGGAGAGGAAAGCTGGTAGGTGTGTGAGCAGAACAGAGACAATTGGACAAATGAGGAAAAAGAGTGGAAGGAGAGAGAGAGAGAGGACAGAGGATAAAGAGCAGCAGGAGCAGCAGGATTGACGGACACAGAGATGCGGGGTGACAGAATTAGGGTGCTGCTGTGCATTTTGCTCCTGTGTGTGCATATGTGTTACTCCTGGAGTAACATATGTGCAAAAAAAAAAAAACAAGACACCAATAATGCAAACTACTCTAGGTTCCTGTAATTACAGAGAGTTTCTGGAGATGAAACATGGTGGTATTTATACACAGTCATGTGCATTGTGGGACTTTTGGAAACCATTTGTAATAATAACACACTGACAAGTAAAACTGAAAAATGTAGAAATCTAAAACGTACTAATGGTTGTGCTTTGTTTGGCTTCAGTGCTGGTCATCCATGAGGCCAGTTTGCATTTGTACAATAAGTTATCCATAACTTGCACTGAAGTCTAACAACAGGTGACCAGCAGGATGAGGGAGACCACACCTCTTTGAACACAAGCTGCAGAACATTAAGAAAATCATCACGGCAGCACATGATCACTTCTGTAAGAAGGAATAAAAAAAGGAAGAGGTCTATCAATACCAGAGTGGACCTATCCAAATTCATGGAAACTCTGCTGTTGCGGAATACCAATAACATTTCCTCTCTCTCTTTTTTTTTATTTTTATGAACCCTTGGTTTTATAGTGGCTCAAATACCGACAACATGGCTTCCTTTACCTAGAGACTGGTTGTATTGAGTGAAACCCAAGATGCATTTTTTAGCCTGTGCATCACTGAGTTACTTTAATCACGCAGCCGACAGGCGCTCAGCTTCAGCTCTCCCCAGGCCTGGCTTCAGAGAGCGGTGCCCAATGGTATCCATCATACAGGGGGTATTGTAGAGCGTACTTTGACACAGCTGGAAGTTAATTTCTTTTTACTACTAGATCTGCTAACAAAGACAGTGTTTAACCCTTTGGCCAAGAGCTAATATCAGAAATTATATGAGTATTTTCTCCCTTAGTGTATTAAAAAAATCTCCTGGCATACCGCTACGAAAAGAAAAATTCAAGTAAACGATGGCTCTATAATTACCATCTATAAAAGTATGAACTGCTAATGCAACCATGTATTTGTAGCATAAAACGCATTTACACCAAACAATGCAATTATTTGTCCCTAACACCAAGCAAAATGACAATACACTGCAAACATGCGCAAATGAGAACAGAAATTGATATTTTCCATTACACTCTGTACATAGTCAAACTATCACAGCCGTTTTCCTCCAGTGCCCTCATCAGTGACAGACATTATTAGTTTGATGGCTGCAAATCTGATGACAGCAGAGACACCACCACTGTGTTTCCAACTTATTCCTTGCCTCAAGCCATTAGTAATTGCTCAGACACAAGTTGCCTAAACACAACATGACAAACGGACATTTTCAACGAGCAAGAGTGCACAGAGTGAAAATGAACAGGGGGGGGCCACACGGCAGCATCCCATTACCAGAATATTTTAGAGCGGCGACGTCGGGAGAACGAGTGTGACTGCAGAGAATTAGAGGGATTCCACTGCTGCTAAATTACTGTCAAATAATTGACATGCTGACATTTTGCATCAGAGTTTTCTCGGCTCTGTCTTGTCAAATATCAGCCAATTCTCACGCCAGGACCTCTCAGACTCATTTGCAGTTAAACAGCCAGAGAGATGGATGGAGGGGCGGCTGGATGGATGAGTGTGTTAAAGCTGCTGCTGCTGCTACTGTCCAATGTCTGACTTCAACAGTGAGAGAGTCTGTTTGTGGTTTGCGATTTGCTTTTGTGTGTATTTGTGTCTTTTACAAGTTTTATAGTCCATAGACAACAGCTGCCGTAAGTGGTTAAACAGAAATAAAATCCCTCCAGTGTCAAACATGCACTGGTGGATGGCTCACAATATAGCTGTGGGGTTGCAGCCCTAAAACAAACATCTAACATTTCACTGCTGTTGCTTTGGCCTCAGTTCACTGAATAAAATGATGAGGCCCTCAGTTCTGATGAAGAATGACATCTAAACAGTGTTGTAAATTTGAGCATGAAGCAGCGCTGTGACTCTATCAGTCAACCTTCGTGTAAATTCTTGTCTGTGCTGTCATTCATGAAAAGTTTGTTTACTCCATGAATCCACAGGGTCTGAGGACACTGTTGTGATTTTTAGCTCCTCTAAAGCACATAGTTTATTCTCGTGTCATGTTTTACTGATGGATTTCATAGTTTATACACCGAATCCTCCACTTTACCCAGCTCATATTCCAGTAAGTGATGTGTACGTCAGCCTCTGTATGTTTCCTACATACAAGCTGCTCTCTCCTCAATGAAAATCCCTCACCACCAGTGCTCTACACGGCCCTGTATGATATCAAACATATGATATGAATAACGGCATAATTCAGCCGAAACAAACAGCCCATGAGCAGTAGCAGGCTGTCTCTTTGTGTTGGAGTGTGTAACAGAGAAACGTTGCTCTCCTTCCTCCAGCTCCCACAGCCTCGAGACTTTCCCTTCCTGGAGATTAGGATTAGAGCCACACTAAGTCTGATTGAACACCACAGAACAGCTCTTTTTGCATGCTTGTGTGTCAGCGCGGGTGTGTTTTTTTGTTCATGACTGCTTTCCGCCGTTCGTGCGTGTACACAGAATCTATGCATCTACGTGGCAGTGTGTGTTTGTGAGAGGACGATGCCATCGATGATTGAGGGTCTGTGTCAGATTACATGCGCCAAAATCAGGAAGTGTGCATAAGCAGGGAAGGAGATAGTGTTGGTGTGTGCACACGCAACAGTACGATATGTTCATAGAGCCAAAAGTGTGTGAGATAAAACGTCTGTATGAAGAAGATACCGCATCTGGATTTGTGTGTGCATGTGTTTCGTCATGGGTTTGGGAGTTTGCGTGTAAATCAGTCACACGGTGGTGTGAGTGCGAAAGCGGACGAGAGAGTGTGAAGAGGATAATAAACGTTTGTGCTCACATGTGTGTATGTAAATGAGTTTGTAAGCAGGAGAGGAAGTATCTGTGTTAAGACAGTATTAGGTATCTCTGTGTGTGTGTGTGTGTGTGTGTGTGTATGTGTGTGTGTGTATGTGTGTGTGTGTGTGCGTGCATCAGTGAAAGAGCTGCAGGTCTGTGACAAAAGGCAAAAGATTAGGAGGGAGCAGTGAGGATTTAAGAGTTCCCATTCCGCCTTAAATTTGCTCATCTCATCCTCACTAGAACAAGCAAATGTTCCCACTGCAGTGAAATTCTGCTCATTACAAACACACCAAGCCTGAAGTGATGACATGATTAAAATATTTACGCTAATCTCTCTCTGAAAATTTGACAAATTTCAGGTTTTTTTAAAGCACACTTTGTTGGATGTTCCAATTTCTACCAACGTCCCTACATGCACATGCTGACAGCAGTGAATTATTTTCACCACACTTGGGGAGTTGTACAACACCATCCAACCTTTTACTGAGGCACTTGACTGCTGGCTGAGGACGGAGGGGGAGAGCGTTTCACATTCACCTCAGCCATCCAAGAGAGAACAGGCTGGATGCAGAGAGTCCTAGTGGCTGGAAACTCCAAAGCTCCTCACTGCAGACCTCCCTGTTCTGGTTTTAACTGGTCGTAAAAAGCTGACCACGGCAAAACCGACAGGAATTACCTGCTGCTATTACAACAGTTTTATCACTCAGTAACTACTATTATTATCAGAGATTCAGAAATTAAGTAGGACCAACATTACAGCATATCGAGGGGAAGGCTTTTTTACCTACTTTGGTAACACTATATAACAACTATTAAACTACACTATTAAACATTAGTTAATTCATTGTATATAAAACATTCTTCCTGCACTGATACTAATTAGTATGTAAATTATAAACACAGTTATAACTCTCAATTAATAAACTCTATCATAATGTGTATAATGTTTGTACTGTCATACTTAATAAATGATGGATTCAGCATTTATAAATTTAAGTAAACCAGTTTTTGGGGAGTAAATGATTAACAAACTCTTTAGATGTACATTTATGCAGCACTTATACGTACAGTGATTTAGACATGCACTCATGGTTACTAAGATGTTTTATAAACTACTTAACAAGCACCTGAATTAATCATGAATTGCGATATTTATAAAATGTTGTAATTCCTACATATATACATATAAAATATATGGAATTAAACATGAATAATTACAGCTACTAATTAGTATAAGTGTAGCAGGAATGCTTTATAAATGATGAATTAAGTATGAAACGTTATCCCCTACATTAGAGGAAGGAAAAAGACCATCTCTATTCATTGATCACTATAAGCAGATTATCATCAAATCCAATTTTCCACATCTAATTGACATTTGTATATTTATTACATGAAGATAAAATGACTATACTATAAACAGCGTCTGAGTCTGAATGGTCAGGGTGAAGACATTACACTCCACTCACGTACACACCTGCTGCTGAGAGCGAGCGGGGGACGATAATTAATCACGGTAAAAGTCCCAAAACGTGAGCACAGCAGGAACAGGAGGCAAAATAACTCACTGAACCGCAGCAGTGAAGATATCACATGGCGTCCAAGTGTGAATAGTAATCACACACACACACACACACACAGAGTGAACTTATATTGGCAGAGCAACCGGTGACGGTTGTTACTAGTTGTACTGCAGTAATCCAAAAAGTTACAAGAGAGCCTGAGCATGTGACAGCTCGCAGTGCTTAAAGCTGCCTACAACAGTTTAGACTTTTTCTTTCCACATGTCGTCACGTAAAGACCCAAAATGAACTCTGTGAGCTGATAACCTTCTGCAGCAGCAGATTATTTAAACAGCATTTGTCTATGAAATATTCTTTCCCAGATTTGTGGCACAGAGTGTACACAATAATCAATAATAATTCATTTGTGTGTGAGTGTTACAGTACAAGTCTGAATGGCTCTGAATTGATTAGCAGGGAAGTTGTATTTGTTGAACACGAGACACCACGATAATAATAATACTACTCAATGACTGTGTGTGCTGAATGTGCGTGTCTACTATTTACTGAGCTGAATTACACATGAAGGTGCGACACCACCAGGGACACACAAGCTTCTTTAACAAGAGACCAAATTAGACTATGGCGCTTTCTCTTTCCTGTCCTATGTTGAGTCGCTGTCTCTATCTTTTTTCTTTTCCTGTTCTCTTTCTGCAGTCCTCTTTTCACAAATCCAGTAAAGTACCTGCAATCCAGTGTTTCACAATACCCATTTACTCCCCTCTCTACTCCACTCATTCTCTCTGAGTAATTTGCCTTTGTCTCTTGCACTTTCCCCTCTTTATATGCAAATGATCATCCAGCTGTTTCCCCCAGGAGATGAACATAGGAGATGTGAATGTTTTCCATCCATTTTCAAGAGCAAAGCATGCGGAAACGTGTATCTCATTATCACATCATTTCAGAAAGATAAGAAACAGGCATGCTAATAATAATACTCACAGTAAACATGAGCTGGCATCCTCCCAAGATGTAATCCAGAAAGGTATAGTCCCTTGTAATCTAGAGACGCCGGAGAGTTAGAGGAAAAAGTAAGAAAAAACGAATAATTACAGCCACACAAGACAAAGAGAAGAAGAAACAGAAGTAGCTAGTATTAAACAAAAAGAATGGACTGTTGTTTTTTAAATTTAGGTACAATTTGTCCTTTGAAAGCCTTTGTTTTTTTGACAGCATGGACTATTCAGTAAACAACGCAACTCTTTTCATAAAATGTGTTTCAAAATGAAAAGAAGACAGCCCCTTGTTTTCTGATATAAGGCACCACCAATTGAGCACCAATTAATTATCCTGTTTGAACACAATTTCCACTCCAATTACAATGAATATTTAGCATGGATTTTACTGTCATTAGTCTAATCCCTGCCGGCAGCCAACAAATATAATTACTGAATTAGAGGGGTGGGGTGGGGGGATTGTGCATGGGATGCATATGTATGTGCATGTGTATGTACATGTGATGTGTCTGTGTGCACGTCAGTACAATGGCTCGCTCATAATTTAGCATGATAGAAAAAAAAAGAAAGAAGGAAAAGAATCAATTATGAAAGCTTGTCATCACACGCACGCAGCTTTAATGTCATTCCAATAGGCATCTATAAAGACCGAGTGCTCCAGCTTAATGTGTCGTCTGTGGGGCTGGAAGCTGCCACGCTAATTAGTTATTCAGAGGGAGTTATGAACGCCCAGTTAGAAGTGTGTCAGCTGATCAAAACCACAATGGTTAATCAAATGTTTCACTGAGCCAAGACTAAGATGGGTCATTATTCATTATGTGGTGACATGACATGAGGGGAAACTGAGTGGCTTGTTCTTCCTCTGCAGGATTTTAACAGATATATTGGTTTTTGAATTGTTATTTTACCTGGAACAAGTGAGTGCTTCCCAGCCTTAACAAGTGACACTTTTGATATTAATACAAATTAAATCAAAATGTCACATGCAGTGCTGAAATTCATTGAAAAATGCTTGACTTTTTTTTTTTTTTAACACTGTTTACTGCATAGTTAATACCTGGGCCACAGCGTTTACCTCATCTTGTCACAGCAAATGTGCAAAAAGCATAATATTTTGATGATATGTGCAGATGTTGCAATATGCAACTCCAATTTCAGGTGGAGTGGTAATTTTTACTTGAATCTTCACTTTAAAAATACAAAAACTGATTCAGGTGTTGTACCGAAAAAAAAAGGTCGATTTACATCTCAATATGATTTGTTGGCCACGGTGTCTCTATAGCAACACAACACTTATGTTGTGAAACATTTCACCTTCCTCCAAAAAAAAAAGAAAAAAGAAAAAGCAGCCCCTGTAATTTGAATATTGCAGTTCTTCAGATCTCCTAATTAGAATAGAATATTATGAAGAAGTTTACAGAATTTTATTATGAATTCAACTTGTTGTTTGGTTTAGGAAGGAGCATAAGGAGCATCATTATTTGCCACTGACCTTAATGTCCTAAATTGTCTCAAGGCAGATGCAAATACTCAATGAGAGAGGAGATGTAAGAATTGATCTGATTTGAGATGTGGGACACACGATTTACCCAATGTGTCTAATATGGCGAGCTAATTATAGTGACAGTGAGAAAACCATTCGTCTTATTATCTACACAATCTGCACCACAGAGTAACACCAGCGCTCATAATGTAAGTATAACACCTGAAAAGTAAACATGAAGTGTATTTAAGCTCCATCCATCCATCCATCCATCCATCCATCCTTCCATCCTCACCTTACATGACTTGACGATGATGAACCCAGAGTTTTTATAATTCTTCTTCTTCTTTTGTTTTTTGGGGTTGATACAATCAAACTCCACCTGAAGAGAAAGAAAGATATGGGAGAGAAAAGAAAGTTGGAAAGAGTGAAAAAAGGGGAAATCAGGGGAAAAAAAGTTAAAAGGAAAAGAGGAAATGAGGGGAAAAGGAGAGATCACAGCTGAGCTGGAAAGAGAAGCTGGGAAGAACTGAAGAGACGACTGAGAGACATGACATGGATCTGCATGTTTTCAACGCATCGCCTACAACTTCAACATGACAGTCACAAGTGATGATGTATGATCACCAAATTATAGCAATTACTGTTTATTAACGATATTAAATTAATTTTGTGTGACGAAGATGAAAGAAAATTGAAGATTAGAGCTGTGAGACTCATAACCACTTTAGATGTGTTTGATCAAAAGAGACATTTGAGACATACACACACACCCACACATTCCTGTATGGGCATCATAGTGAGCTCCAGGTAAGTGTGCAGATGGAGTGAGGACCACCCTTTCTGCCACACTTACAGAGAAGTACTTGTAACTTTCCCCACTAGATGACCCGATGATTCAATGTCCCACCTCAGATTCTTTAAGAAACAAAGTGAAACAATCAGCATTAAAACACACGCCATTTTGGATTAGTGTATAGCTAGACTATTTGACTTATGTCACTTTTCAAGTCTTTGGAAGGAAATTAGCCAGAGTTTAAAGCCATGTAAAGTCAAATACAGCAGATGTCGCTGGAAGCGTCGGAACATATCAGTTCTCGGTCCCTGTTCTGGTCACTGTCTGAATCCCGGATCTGGTCCCGGTCCCGGTCCCGGTTCCGGTTCCGATCCCGGTCCCGATCCCGGTTCCGATCCCGGTCCCGGTCCCGGTCCCGGTTCGGGTACCGGTTCCGGTTCGGGTTCGGGTTCCGGTCCCGGTTCGGGTTCCGGTCCTACTCCCGGTTCCTGTAACGTCTGGGTTCCATTGTGGCTCTGGTACTAGTTCC
>OMNW01014578.1:0-13892 GCA_900303245.1 Selene dorsalis
TGGAGGGGGTGACATGAAACACTTTAACACTGTGGTGGGGGAGATTAATGTTTTTCCTCTTCCCTGCAAAAGTCCTCAAATGTCTGGGTCTGTGCAGAGGCTCCTCACTAAATGGTTGCACATGCCTCATTAGGAAGGCCAGTGTTTACCTGATCGTGTGTCTGACAGTGAGTCATTGTGTTGTTGCCTGCAATAGATTGAGGACGAGCTCTTTGTAAACACACAAATCGAATCATTACACAGCTGTGCAGTATTAGAATAACAGGGCACATCTTCAGACAGTCTGACATGGAGAATTTCATAGTCTAGATAGTTGATTGAAGTGGCTGTGTTTGGTGTAAAAGGAGCTAGAGAATTGATTAACACTTATGATGGATTATAGTGGTGTGTACATGGAGTAATGATACACTAATGTTGACTTCTTGCTCCTTGTTGCTGTATTTTTCTAAATCTTTTTTATTTATCATCATTTCATAAATTCCTTGTTATCCCAAAGGCCACTTCAGGGTGTTTTGATTGTACATCTCTGAGCATTCCTGTGTTCATATCTATATGCTGCCATCAAGGACAGCTGCACAAATATCTGACAACATAGGAAAACCCATCTCCTACAAATTAAGAGCATGATAGGTTTCCATTGTAAAAAAAAAAAGAAAAAAAAAAGAAAGCCTGTCTCCCCCTCTTTCCCTTGGAAGGAAATTTCCCATGAGAATGAAAAGTCTCTTTCGTGGGAGTGTGCACGAAGAGTGATGAATGAATAACACTGTGCTTCAACCCCTCTTTCCCTCTATCGTTGCCTTCAATCTTTCATTTATTGGCAGTCTTTTTTTAGTATTCTCAACAATCGTCTCAGTGGCAGTGAGGGTTATGGAGATCTATGTAGTTCATCTTACAAAGAAAAGAAGCTCTCAGACTGTGAGGCCCTGTCATCGTTCACAGAGGATGTTTCCCCTTAGGTTTTTCTCAAGTGGAAGATTTCCGCGCCTGCGAGGAGCTGATCCACTTTTAATTTCTTGTGTGGATTTTATGTAACACCCGCACTGCAGTTGGGCAGTGCTGTAAAAAAGTCTGTGATGTCTGCAGTGCCGCTTTAATTTGACACATCAAAGGAGGCTCATCAGTCTATTCCAGACCTTGCTTTGCATAATTTGGAGTCAAAAAGACATGAAACACCTCCAGAGGGGAAAAAACTTGCTGGATTTGATGCAGCCATGCAACAGTTTTAACAATGTGGTCACAGCTGAGCTGAACACCAGACAAGAAAACACAGCATTCCTTAACAGACACAGATTCATGATCTTACATCTGTTTATGTCTTTCCTCCAGGTTCATCTGCACTGATCACAAATGAACATTTACAAGCGGAGACCAACGACGTTAGCAACACTTCCAATCGCATCATTACATTTAGTGTGATTCGGCATCCTAAGCTGGGGCGACTGGTGACGAGGCAGCCTGATAATTCAACGGTAGACATCTCCACTTTCACACAAGACATGGTGAGTGAAAAGCTGGAGCTACACTTTCCTCAGTATATTTTAAGCCAGAGTAAGCCTGAACATCGCAGCTCCTCCATTCATGTGGGAAGTTGCCAAATTTCCAGAGCATAAATAATAGATATTCTGCATCCTTATTCAGGAAATGGACTCTGTGCTTCTTGAGCTGAGTGGAACATGAGGCTTTTATGTAATCAGTTATATCTGATGGATTACTATTTGACACAGTTAAAGCTGTGATGCTTTGTGTACTATATTTTACTGCTGAGCAAACATATTTAGATTAATAATGAAATCTTAGACACGCTGTAGAAATGTCTTGGTGAAGAATTACTGAGCCAATGAGCTCTCTATATGTGGTTAAACCATCAGCAGTCTTAAAGGAGGGCTAATCTGCTGCCGTTGCACAAATTTGTGGCTATGAATTTATTTTGGACAAGGCTTTCCTAGTGATTTGTGGTGTTTCTGTACCATAGGTGAACAGGAAAGAAGTTATATACATTCAAACCCCTATTGAGTCAGTGGGCTGGGAAGCCATGGACACCGTGACTTTCTCTGTGGCATCACCGCCTGCTTCTCTGGACAGTCAGACCTTCAAAATAGATATTTCCTATGAGAATACTGGACCTGAACGCAACACAGTCCTGCTCGCAAACACAGGTATGAACAAGAGTTGTTCTTAGCAATACTTTGAGCTAAATGTTAACATCAGCATGCTCTCATATTCACCACACCACTAGCATGACGAAAACCCACAACCCATGCTCTTATTTATGTTAATTTACCACTAAAAATGTTATACAATGCATCCCTGGTGATTTCCTCTGTGTTTTCTTGGGGACAGGCGCTGACGTAACAGAAGGGGAGAGTGTCATCATTGATGAGTCTAAGCTTGATGCCTCTAACCTGATGTCCAAGCTGCCAACGCCTCAACGAAGCTCCCATGAGGTCTGGTTCCAGGTAACATCCCTGCCTCAGCACGGTGTCATCACGGTGGGTGAGAGAAACCTCACGAAGGAGAAACCGAACTTCTCCCAGTTCATTGTCAACAAATATGGTATCACCTATAAGCATGACAACTCCGAGACAATACTGGATTCTTTCGCTTTTAGCGCATGGATAAATCCAAAGGGTAAAACGGCACAACGCCCTCAAGATGATAGCGATGTCGTTGAGGAGCATTTTAACATTACAATCAGGCCAGTGAATGATCAGCCACCTTTGCTAAAAACCAAAGCTCCAAGTTTGAAGGTGGTGCAAGGAGATACAGTAGTCCTTGGGCCTGAGAACCTCAAAGTTGAAGACTTAGACAATCCCCCTGATGATATTAAGTTCTCTGTGATTAGCAAACCAAACAATGGTTACCTTGCTCTTCAAGGAAGTTTGAATCAGTCAATAGCGGCCTTCACCCAAGCCCAAATCAATAACAAAAGCGTGTACTTCATCCACGATGGAAGCTCTGCCTCGGGGGTGTTCTACTTCAGTGTCACAGATGGTCATCACAAACCAATATATAAACTTTTTAACCTTGAGGTGACAGAAATCACAATTTCTCTGGTCAACTACACTGCATTGACACTGAAGCAAGGCAAGACTTCAGCATCTCTGACCCAGGATAACCTTGCTGCTGTTACCAATGGGAAAAACCTCACCATTCACTACCAGATTACAAGGCCTCCAAATTTTGGCAAACTTCTGAAGGACAACGAGGAGATAACACAGTTTGAACAGGAAGATCTACAAGCTGGAAGGTTGGCCTACCATATGAGCTCCCATTCCTCTGGAGAAGACAGCTTTGAGTTTTCTGCCTTCACTTCAGAAGCAAATTTGACCGGACAGGTGATTAACATAACTGTCACACCTTTGATCCAGGTTGGCAAAGGTGTGAGGATTCCCAATGGGATTGCTGTCAGACTCGGCCCTAGTTTTCTCAATGTCACTGAACTGGCTCACATTAGTCATAGTGACCCTGTATTTGAAATTATATCCCATCCTAAGTACGGGAAGGTGGTTCAGGCCAAAACTAAAATGTCCAGGAAAGCTGTACAAGCAGATTCTTTCACGTTTCAGGAGGTGATGCAGGAGAAGGTAGCCCTGGAGCTTAATGCCAACATGACAGGAGTTCAAGAGCTGAACGACTCACTGGTGTTTCTACTGAAAGCTGATAACATACAACCTGCTAAAGGGGAGTTCCACTTTAAAGTTGTGCCATACGACCCAGGACTTTTTCCCACCACAAAGAGTCCCGTCCAAACCACTGCATCTGTTACACAGACACCAATCCAGACTTCCAGAAATGGAACGGCTTCACCTTTCCTGTCTACAGCTTTTCTCTCCACCCAGCAGCCAAGCAAAAACCAGCAAAAGTTCAAGGCACGTAACCGCTGGGGAAACTCCAACAGAACTAGCATTTTCAGTACAACGCTGGGCAAACCAACACACGGAACGGAGGAGTTCCCCTTTAGGAACACACCAGTTCGTGTTGAATCCTACCCTCAAAAAACCTCCAATCCCCTCCTGGTGATCCTTCCGCTGCTGGCCCTGCTGCTGCTTGTAATCATCTTTGTGGTCCTGGTTGTGTTTCTTCGGCACCACAGGCAAAGGAAGCAGAGCGCTACTGCACAGAGGGAGCAGCCGTCCACTGGTCTTCCAAACAGCGATTCCTACCAAGGCCAAGCCCAGAGGAGCACAGCAGTTCCTACAGTGACCGTCACTCCATTGAACCCCAACGGTCCAGGCAGCCCCGTTCTTGATCGATTATTGGTGTCAAATCATGGACCGGGTTATGACACAATTGATTCAAACATGCTCATAAGTTCTTGGAGCAATGGTTCCCCTGGAGCGTCTTCCCAAGTTATTAGAACCGCCACTCCTACTCTTCAGAAGAACCAGTACTGGGTATGATTTTCCACAAAACCGACTCACAGCTATATCATGTGTTGGAGATACTGTTACAGGTTTTGCTGATGGATTAATATGTGGTTCAGTACCAAATGAGGCTCTAATTAATTAATTTATTATCTTAAAGCTGCATGAATCAATAATTTTGTTTTAATAGTGACTCACAATACAAAGTCTTGTGTGAGGATTCACAGAAAAATTTGTCAACAAAACACAAAGTTCAAAGTTCAAATCAGCCAGCAGTTGTTGGAGACTAACCCGACTAAACCAGAGCCACAAGGTCACCATATGGCTATAAACAGAATCCAATGGTATAATACTGTTGGTCTGTTTCTGCTGAAAATCTGTTCAGGCAGGAGTTTTCTATCAATTTAAGTATCAAGTTTATAATGTCATGATGCTGTTCATCAAAAAAGGGTTTTGTGATCTTCTGCCCGTTGCCCCCCAGATGTTGATTCATGTACCTTTAAGACCGCATAAAGGACAAAACCACTACTGCCAGCGCTTTTTGTTGTTTTTGATTCATTAATAAGAGTCTAGATGGCTTTGAGTTCTCTTTGAGTTGCACAATCTATTGAAACACTGGCTAGCAATCCAACACCAATCACTGCTATAGATCCGGCAGACTTTGGTCATTAAGCATTTACGAAGCAGTCTTCATTGTGGTAAATTCTAACTTATGTTTGGTGCCTAATTTAATCAGTCACGTCTTTCTCTGGTCCTCATGCACACTGAAGTCTCTCCCATTATGGGTCATAGTCATCAGAGCGGGAGCTGATTGAACTGTGAATTACTAAGACTGACACTGGTACAAAGATGTATTGTCTAAAGGATTTCAATTGATTGTTCAGATTTTATATTGTTATGTATGATATATTACAGTATCACTTTTTGTAAACTCAGGTATTTTGTTAACAGTCATTTACTCCATGTTACCTTTGATGAGGGTTGCATGTTTTGCCAATAGCAGGTCTTTGTTTGACAATGCCAGATTAAATATAAAAAATTAGAATTTTTGTCACAAATGCTTCCCATCATGGTTGTACACTGAAATGTTTTTTTTTTCTTTATAAACCTGATCAAATCACACTGTTTTTTTTTTTGTTTTGTTTTTTTGCTATGCATAGTATTTATATATTATATATTGTATTATACACACCTTCACCTCAGTGATAAAAGTTCAAACTGCAGGTTCATTCTGTTATCACTTAACAGGGTCTCCTGCAGTCAAATAGAAAGTTGCTTCACAATAGGGAGATTGAGCTGCTAAGCCTGGAACAATCTCATTAGTCTGGGAAAGGGAATAACTTTCTGAGGTGAGGCATTAAGTATTAAAGCCTCTTGCTTCTTTGAGCAGCATGTCAAGGAGTCCCTCTGACAGGTGTTTCCCAAACTAATTATAATGAAATGAGTGCTGGTATTTATGTTCATAACGTAACACTGACAAGCCTGTTTTACTTGTGTCCTTAGGTTTTTGATATTATCCGCTGTAATGAGAGGTACTATTCTGACTTGTTCTGACAAGCTGTGTGAGATACGAAATTGCTGTCACTGAAAACACTGTAAACTTGTATGTCATGCAATCATTTTGTACTGAAGAGAAGTGTCTATCTAGTGTATCCTAATGTCATATGAATGATTTAACCTTCTATGTAACAGTTATTTATACCATATTTTTAATAAACCACTTTAAATGTTTTGAAGGAATTACAGTCTACTATTTTCTAATGGGAAAGTCATGGTCTTTTTGACATAGTATCTGCCAATTTCTGAAATTAAATTGTCTCATTTCTTTTTAGCAGTTTTCTCTTCCTCTGTAATTTAGACTGTGTGCAATGTCTTTCCCTCCTTTTAATGGTATTTACTCATTCCAGGAAAAGATACATTGGACTGGTGGACCAGTTAGAAAAAGATAAATTATTATCATCATCACTTCTCCCAGTTTCCTGCAATTACTCTAATTGTGGTTTCCTCACATTTAAAAACAACTGTAGGATTTGTCCCATGATCTGCACCAAGGTGTTGGGTGTTTTCCACCTCAGTTGAAAATGATTTGTTGCCAAAAGAATCTCTGTTGGTATCCAGATGGTAAACATGTAATGTGATTTAGGCGAGGACAAGGACCTTTTTCTGAAGCTGAACTGAGTCAGTCCACATGACTCACGGTGCCATGCAAGGAATATTTGTTTTCCTGATGATAAACACGGTAAATGCCGAAGACTTAAGGATGTCTGCCACATGTGGACAGGTGCTAATCAAAGACTACAATGAGCTCATATAAAAAGAAGAAAGAACTGTTTCGTCCACAGATGCACCCAGCTCCAGGAATGTACATGCAGTTCAATCAGTGACAGTGTGCTAAGTGGTCTTGTTGACAGACTGAGCTAATAGGAGTGATGAGCAATGGCATCACATGTAAGCTGCAAACTTAGCACAATGATGTCAAGCCACAGAGTCCACTCAGAGGAACTTCACTGGAACGTAAACCTCAACATCGTCATTTATTAAAAGGAAATTCCAGCACAATTTGGTACGAACATCATTGCATTGTTTATCATCAGTGCAGGAGTGAGTAGAGAGGAAGATATAAATAGAAAGAATGAATCTTCTAACCTGTAAGCAAAAACACAGATTAGCAAAATTGTAAAAGTATGAGAAAGTTGAGAGATACATCGGGCACAGACCACAGCCATTGCTGCAGAGGACACACGATAAGAAAGCAGGATGAATAGACCTCATTTTATCATGGGCATTATGCATTTATGTGCTGAATGATTAAAAACAATGTGTTTACACAGAGAAGTAAAGGTTTTCTATACAGTGTTTAATATGAGGCCTCCAGGCGCTTCTGGCAGTGTTGATTGACCTTTTAACAAGGTGTGCCTGTAGTTTTATTACACTTTTGAAGAGTGTCTGTTATTTTAAAGAACCTTTTGGGAACAGTAGCATCCAGGAAAAAAGTATCTCATCCCAAACAAATGAAGTTAATTGTTGAATATGCTCTGAAAACCATCACTAGAAAACTCAAACTATTCTTATATGTTATGAGGTAATATTTGCACCACGTCACTCTCAGTATCTGTCGTTTCTGCTGTTTGCTTTACCCCAGGCACAGAGAGAAGGGGCAAACAAAGCACTCTTTCAACAGACTGAATGCATGGAGATGGCTGCCGAAGTTTTTACTGGAGGCAAAGCTGGAGAAATTGTGCTGGATTCAAGTGAGTCAGAAAAAGATGATAATGAACAACAGCTAGACTCCAGGAATTGTGAAAGTGAATCAGTAGAGCAGTAACAAAAGACACACACATTGTGTCCCAAATACATAATACAGTACATGCTAATTCTGTACAGGATGTAAGATATGCCAGTAATAATATATAATATACCGTTTTATGTCAGATGTCAATCAAACTGGCAATTTACAAATACACAAAGGTTTATCCTAAGATTTTTAAATTTTAATCTGGTGAAGTTTCTTTTTTTATATATTAGAGACGACTAATATTGAATTTAATATGTATTTTTCTTTAATTGCCTTAAAGAAACATCATTTCCCATAAACACCAGGTTTTAATGACCTGTCACAGTTTGGTTAGATGTACAGTGAAGATCATAGTTTGAGTTGCAAAAAAAGGTCTTATACAAAGGTGCTTACACAGACAAGTCACAGGCAGGGCAGTCTCATCTGTAATGACAGCAGGAGCCTGTGGGAGGTTTTAGATGAATGTGGTTTCAAGTGGAAAGTTGGGAACATCATGATTTTATCAAAACTGAGCCAGAATTGAATGTGATGGTTGAAGCTGTAGATTGTCTCTTAGTGTTTCCAGCACTCTTTATCTTTAGCTTTTAGCAGCTGACTTTAAAGAATTTTAAGCTTCATAATTTGATGTCCAAATGCACTATGAGCATAACAATTAACTCGTCCTCTAGCATCTTTATGTACACAAGTTCAAACAACCATTTCCTTCAGGCATTATTTTGGACTGAGTGTTGAAATGAGAGATTTCAAACCTGGTGAAATGGCACAAGTGATGCAGCTGAATTACCACGTTGCTGCTGTGGTGTTTTAAAGCTCTGACACATTTACAGTTTTTTTTTAGCAGTCCAAATTAGTCCGGTGTTGTGTTCACTGACATCTGTTTTGCAGGTTAGAATCAACCAGGCCAATCAGAGCTTTGCTGGTGTGTTAAGTCAGGTTTGCGTCTTGCTGTAGTCTTAATTGCTCAGAACACTTTAGACACACAAGGGATATGTTTTTTTTTAATATTATTATTAGGTTTTAGGAAATTTTGATAGTAGTCAGTCTTTTATTCACGTACATGTTCACACATGCACATATGCACATAAACAATCATATACAGATTGACTTGTTACTGAGCTTTCTTGCACTTTGAACCTAAACCATGTTCAAACCCTCCAGTCCCTCAAACTGTGAATTCGCCTTTGTTTTTCGTGGTCAAAAACAACTTTGTTTGAGTGCTTTCATCATGACATGAGTAGAAAGAAAATCATGCATACAAACACACATGCGCACACACACATTCTTGGTGAGACCACCCACAAATGTTTTACATAGTGAAACTGCCTGTTTGTGTTTAGCAATGTTGATCAAGCCACCTCGCGCTCTGGTTATTCCCTTCGATCACTTTCAGAGACGCTTAGTTTGTTTTGAATGTCTTATGTCTCTTTTGTCTGGTGGAGCTAGCAAACTATAAAGGGAGGAAACGTAAGGTGACTTTATATAGTGTTATGTTACACTTAAGTTCTGTTGATCAAAATGTAGCAATGTATAATGAAGTCATCATTAACAATAGTACTGTGTCACCGTGAGCAGCCTGAGTCACATAGCAAATGGTGTCAGGGTTTCAGGATACTTAACAAGGCCTTTTTAATAATTTGAGGCTCAGAGTGAGTTGGTGTATCGTCACCATCTTGCTATTTTCTAACTCCACTCAACTCCCAGCTCGAACAAAAGAGAGACCAAAATCGTTTTCTATAAGGCTGGTCATTTTAACATGGGAGTCTGTGGGGATTGACTCACCTTTGGAGCCAGACTCAGGTCAAAGAAGTGCAGTTCTTGTTATGTCCATGTTGGCTTTTTCAGCCTCAGACGTCGTTGCTTGGATAATTGTTATCAACACAATCTTAGTTTAGTGTATTACCATAACAATCTATCCAACAGCCAGGATCGCTAAACCCACGAGTGTTGCTAAAAACCTCAGGGGATGAGGAAACTACTGATTTCTCGTTATATTGCACCATGTAATTGTATCACAGGTCTCCTGTAGGCAACAACACATAATCAGTTTAACCTTTAATCATCAATTCAGGGTATTTTAGTTCCAGCGGATGTACTGACATGATACTATCACATGCTTCAATTACAATAGTGCATCTATATCATGCTCATCTAAAACTGGCACCAAATGTAGTGTAGTAGACACATGCTTGACTCATGCGTGCACACAAGCATGAGCAAGAGTCAACTGTTGACCCAAAAGGAGGAAGCTAGCTGTGAAGAAAATGCTGACATCATGGTATGTGGAGTTACAAAATGTGGATGTCTGGTAGGAAACGGTCACATGTTGGACACACACCCAGCAGTCAGATTTCAAATTCCCATAACCTCGGCTGTTTGCCGTGTTAAACAAGCCACACAGTTTGAAGTCAACCCTTTAAATGAGATTTGAAAGTGAGCTAATGTTGGTCATACTACAGCTAATGGCTACCCTCCCACAATTATACTGAGAGAGAACTAGTCAAGATGAGCTCCTGCCCTCAGACATTAGAGCTCGGATTGATCATTGTAATTTAAAGGGTTGATAATTGTGGGGCAGAGGGTGGAAGAAACAATAGTGCCGAGCAAGACGAGGCTACGAGAGACAAAGGCGTCCTGGCTCATTTAGTTTAATAAGGTTTCACACAGGCAAACCCAGATGGCTAATTGAATCACTTCTTCCTCCAGTTGTATTTTATAGACAAAGACTACGTTTCACTTCTACAAAGACTCCACTTTTCTCTCTTTAACATTTGCAATAAAATCAAGGTCTACGTGTGCGCTGGAAAAACTGCTAACATATCATTAGCAGTTTACTTGGACAAAGTTTACTTGATTCATAAAGGCTAATCAAGGCATGTAAAATACTGCAAAGGTTTTGGGAATCTGGCATGTTGGTGGTGAAAGGCTTTAAAGGAGGAGAAAGCACAGTTGTAAAACAAAAAGCCACTTTGCAATCAGGCTTCGCTTTCTTCCCAGAGCTCTTGTACCCGAGTGGCATCAGTATATAGGGGCACTGTTTTTATCTGAAGCTGAACTGGGTCTTATGTGTTTCTCATCTGCTGGGGGAAGGATTAACGGCTTGATTCATTGACAGGCTTTTCTCTGGGTTTTTTTTGGCAGCGAATGCGGCTCCCTCTCAGCTCTGCTCGTGGCTGATGTGATCTGAAATGGCAACCAAAGTATACATAAATTATGCGCACGTTCAAAATGATATACGTAGAACTGAGGAAAAACTATAATATTTAATCATCTGTTTATCCGGGGTGGTTTTGCCGGTGTACAAAAATGGTTATGGTTCTTAATTAGTTCAAGGGGCTTTGACTCTGCCCTAGTCTGTTAAGACACACATGCAATCTATAAAACACACTGTGGATCAGTACCTCCATTTGTTTTTCTCATTTTCATCTGCGTTCTTTGCTAAATTGAATATTTGCATTATTATTTACAGCATCTTACCTGATTTTAAATCATCATCGGGTTATGACCCATTTCGTGTTCCTGTTTAATCTGATATAGATAACCACTCAATTATATTAGCATCTGACTCACACACACTCTACCACACAGTGCCAACACACATACACAAACACACATGTTAACTCCCACGTGTTTTGATGTCCATTGATCTGGTGACTCTCTTATCAATAGATTCATTCACAGTGGGGCTGTAAACAGATGTCATGTAGCAGATGTTGTGCCTGATGTAGCGAAGACACATGTGAAGCCTGCTCTCTTCATGCAGTCGTTATTGTGGAGATGTGGTGACATAGGTCTATTGACATGTGAAAAAAAGCATCACGGGCCCTCACCCGGCACGTGGAGCCACACTGATCCACAGATTTCACTCATCCCTCCATTAACGCATCCATTTAGACATCGATCCTGGTCAGTTGTGAATCAGTGGTGTGTGAGCTTGTCAAGAATGAATCAGTACAGCAGGAAATGTGCACTGTACGAGTGCGTGTGTCAACTTTGAATGAGGTCAGACCACCAGCAGAACCATGTCAGCTGGTTGTTTGATGACTGTGGTCGACCGTGTTCTGTGGGTGGCAGTGGACAAAGAGGACGGTTAGCTGGTCAGCAGTGTGTGTGTGGCATGTGTGTGTGTGCCTGACATCGTATTGTGTGTGAGATGAGATGAGTAATCCTTTGAAATTTGTGACATTTTGTCAGTGTCGTCTTCTTGAAGAGGCTCGTTTGAAGGTGAAAACATGCACGAATACAGACGTCTCGACATCTCGTCACTGTGCTGGTGATGTTATGACAAAAAAGGTTTTGTCTCTGCGGGTTACTTTAAAAGATAAAAAAAATCAGCTTGCAAGGAAGAAAACAAAAATTCAAAGTTGGCAGAGGTGCAGGTTTGTCTTTTTCTTTTCCGATCCAGGGAGTAAAGGCATGAAAATGAACCTTTTGTTTGTTTGTTTTGTTTTGCTTTGTGCATAATCTTTTGAATGTCTCCCCAGAGATTCAGCTTCTCATTATGACTTTATGCAACTTCTCCCATTTTGCCTTTAGCACATACATGAGAGATGTTTCCTGCGGGAATCATTTGCCCGACTGCTACTGTACATATTATTTTCAAAACAACAAAATACCTAACTTCATGAATGATTGACAGACTTTTAAGTGGTTCTTCTATACCAAAGTGAGAAATGTAAGTGGGGGAAGTGGCCTCTTCCCTAGTTATTCTCACTTGTTTATTGTAATTAGAGCTATAAATGAAACTCTCTGATGGGGGTGGGGGAGGAGAGAATGCACATTGGCCCACAAAGACAAAAAAAATGCGAATGTGTGTGTGTGTGTCTTGGAGAGCAGCCAGAGAGGTGGGGGTGGGAGGGCAGTCAGCGTTTTTTCAGACAACATGAATGAGGCCCCACCAGAGTGAGCTTCCTGTGTGAGGGCTATAAAAACAAAACCGAGGCTAAAGCACGTCGAGCGCTCCCACATTCCTGAACATTCTGCCAGGTACAGGACACGCAGCATGTCCTTTGCTCTTTCCTTGAATAAATAGGAAAATACAACAATTCCCACGATGCTTTGACAGCTCGAAAAAACATACAAGTGCACATCTCTAAAAGTGAGAGCTTAAGTAGTATAGACCTTTCTCAGTCCAGCAGGTGGCCCGGAGATGTCATGCACATCCTATAGAGACAAGAAATTATTACCGTGTTTTAATTATATAGATTTCCCCTCTAACAGGTTTATCCTCTTGAGATCATGCATAAACTAAGTATATTTTTACTCAGTGTCTTGGATGTGAGGCTTTCATTTTACCCATAACATGCTCACGAGTAAAACACTGTCACAGTAAAATAAAAGTCCCCAAAACATTAATATTCAACCTAACATAAAAGAATAACCAACTTGAAATTTAATTAAAAAACAAAACAAAACAAAAAGATTTACTACTAGGTGCTGCTACTTTAAGAAAGTAATTCAGCGATGGAGTAGATAATTGAGACAAGTCTTAAGACTGGAGGAGAGCTATTTTTAGCAGGCAAAAAAAAAGGAACGAGAGATTAGTGGATGACTGTACTTCTATTCTGCTCAGTCCAGTAACACTCAGTGGGTGTGGTCGTGGCAGGATGTCGATTTCATCATGCCAGTGTCATACAGACCCAAAGACAACATCTTTTACTCTGTTGTTTCTGCTATTTCAAACCCGAGCCACCTACAAAAACTGTCCTATGTGTCAGCATTAAGTCTAAATAAGATTAAGCCCAGTGCAAAATTTTAGACACATCAAATGTGATTTTTATCCTAGAATAATGTTTTATAAGCAGGGTGTAGCATGTCTGAGCCTTTTCCAGCACCAGGGGCCTCGCCCCCGGCAGTGGGCAGGGTGCTGCTGTTCTGAGGTCAGTGGATGATCTCATGGGAGCTGCTGACCAGGCCCACATGTTTGTCTAATCAGACTTCCTGCAAAACCAAAAAGTGCGTGCACTGCCACTGCATGAGAGTAAAATAATGTTAAGAAACATTTGCTGTTGTGGAGCTGACTGTTTTCAGCAGGTTTTCTGTTTCAGACATTGAAGTAAAGTAACAGTGAAGTAAATGGGGAGCCGTATACACCACTGGCCAAGCAACATGATCTCTTGGGAGTGATACTAGTGCTTGTGAGATTAATTAAATTTCAGCATGACACACACACACACACACACACACACACACACACACACACACACACTGAGACTGGATTCAGCACATCTTCACTT
>OMNW01014579.1:0-21800 GCA_900303245.1 Selene dorsalis
CTCCTCTCCTATCCCTGTGTCCTTTTGCCTTCCCTTCCTTTAGCTGTTAGTCTCTGGTTCTCTCTGTCTGTATATCATTATACATGTGCATGCCTCCTCCTCTGCTTTCATTCCTCTCTTCTCCTCCCTCACTGTCATCGCTCTCATCCACTGCCTCTTTCTCCTCTCACATCCTTGTCATCAATGGTATTGTGACTATGTATATTTAAACAACCCAGGCCCTGTATTATGAACCTCAAAGCCGCTACCCCCCCCTCCCCCACTTCTGCCTGTATATTTGATTATATAACTGAGTCCCCATGGACCTTGAGGACACTGCAATCTAATTTTATCTGGTGATGGTGGTGGTGATGATGGGAGTGAGCATCGATGCGACATTTAACACAGAAAAGGACGTGTATCTTCTCAGATGATTTCTTATATGCACATCAACAGCTAAAGTATGACCCAAACACCGGCAGTGTCAGAAGCAGACACCCCGAGGCCGATGATGAAGTCACATCACCGAAACAAAGACGGAACAAGGAGAGAGAAAAGTCAGTTCTTGGCCACCTTCTGATCATATTCTCTTTTCATTAATATGTGAAACGCCACTTCAAGTTTCATAGCAGTCTGAGCTGCTAATATGATGACAGTAAATACACATGGCTGCCATTTTGATGTCTTTCTGTGCTAGAAACACAAGATCTCCCTCCAAGTTTTCTGTCCTCCCAGCTTCATAAACAACCGAACCCCTGCATTGGTAAATTTGCCAAACAGCGCCATTCTCTGGCTTTAAGATGGAACTGCATCTGGCCTGAGCTACGACAGTCTTGCAGGTAATAGAGGCAACATGGAGGATTTGAGGCGAAATCAAATATCACAGTATTAATGAGGCATAATGCCTAATAGTCAGTGATCGCATGTACAGGATGAGTTAATAACTGGATACGATGCAGGTCGAACGCATGCTTAACACGCTTAAAGAGTTGTTCCAGGAAAGGAGGAAACGAAGGAAGAAACAAACAACCAATCAAACAAATGAAGAAGGGTGGAAAGACCAGCTCATTCGTCTAAGTCATAAAATGTGCCACCACTCTCCTGTCTCCTCGGCTCCTCGGCCTCCTCCTGCTCCCCCCGTCAGACTCCCTGTGTCTCTCTCTGCAGCTCCAGACACTGCAGTCAGGGGAGGATTTCAACTAACTTCCAAACTGCAGTATGTCCACTACAGTTTTACCCCTGTACTCTACTCACAGCTTTAGTTCAGTCACAGTCTGCGAGTCTTAAACTCTTCTTTTCTGCATACTTAAATCCACCTCCATCTTACCACCTATTAAAACCTTGGATTCATGTGACTAAGTTATGTTGAGCCAGTGTAATGTGGTTAATGTCTTAATGCAGTTTCCCTATCAGGGTATTTAACTTCCATAGCTGTGTGATTTCAGACAGAAAAGTGGTTCTGGATTTAAATGAGGCTCAAATAAGAGTACAGTAGCCATCAATTCTGTATTAATGTGCAAAATCTTTATATTTAGTAAACATTACGTGCCACTGTATTATTGTATAAATCCATATCTGTTGAGTTTTTGCTGTTTGAAAGTTGCCAAGAGACACAAAAAGTCCCTGCTCAGCATGGCTATACAGTATTGACTAGTGTACACATGAGAAAATATATGTATTTTTGAATTTTTTTATCATATGGATGAGTTTGTTATCTGATTATTAATAACAGATTCTACCAAAGACTCAGATTCTGAGTTAGCATGAGGAAACTGTACATGTACTGTATGTCACAATATTTCAAATTCAATGAAGAGATTAAGAATAAGAGGTTTAGCAAGACGTTGTCCAACTGTGTTGTTTAAAGAGTCTGTAATGGAAATAGATTCATCCAAAATAAATCAAGTGTCCATAATTGACGAAGGTGACCTTCCAAGCTCAGAGTGTCTCTGTCTGTCTAACCTACTGCCAGTCTAGTCTGGGGTCTTTGTCTCACGTTGTCCTCTGGATGTTCTGGCTGAAAGGCATCATGAAGTCATCAAAGTCCACCTCCAGGGATAAGGGCTCGTTCCGTCTCTCTATCTTTGACATCAGCTGGCTGGTGGTGGGCGGCTTCCCCCAAATCTAAAGGCAGACAGACAAGTCAAAAAAAGATACAGACTGAGACTGTGTGCAGTTAATAAGGATCCTGCGATGATCTGATGTGAAGTGATGGGGAATTTGAATTTGTGTGTTACAAATGTGCTTTTCTTATCAGTACACATTTGCAGTTAAGGTGGGCTGCTCAAATTGAATGTAAAATGTACAGACATTTTCCCTGTCAAAGCTTCTTCTTACAAACACATTTATCTTAGGAGCTGATCTTTTGCAATAAGAATCAGTGATATGATTACACAGATGTGCAATACATCAAGGCCTACAGTAGATGCTACAGTACTGTATAGAGACACAGGATACAGTACAGTGGTGTGGCTTACCGTCTTTGGCACAAAGGTGATGTCTGTAGTGTTGGTTTTTCCTGTAGTGATGCTGGTGTTCTGCAGGACGATGCTGTTTGGATTCTTCTGAGATGTCCTGCCTCCTGTTGAAATGGATGTCTCTGTGTGCACTGCAACTTCTGCAGCAACGCCCTGCAGAGGACACCATGTTTTTCAGATTTGGGATATTTCCTCAAGCACTGAGCAGACAACGTTGGGTTACTCAGCAGAAACAGCAGAGTAACACACAAACTGTGTAGAAGGTGCCACTTTGAAGATTAAAACAGTCAGATTCTTCAGACCAGATTTTAGATTCTTCAGATTTTTCAATGATATATTGGTTCAGGATAGAGAGGCAGGTGGGAGGTGTGGGCAAAAATCACCCGTCACACAGAGGAAACAAACCCTTTTACTGAACTGTTAATTAAAACTTTGAAAAGTATTTAAACCAAGATTCAATCAACACATATAGCACCTAAGAAACACACACACAAATGGAAGCTTAAAATGACTACAGTTGAGATAGTGAACATAACTTTCCTTGCCTGTAAATGTTGTAAATCCACATGTTTGCACCGGCATTCTTAACCAGCTGTTGCTGTGACTCTCTTGTCTGGTTGGACTGGAACTGAAGGTCTTGGATGACTGTCCCTAGGCCTTGTTTCAAGAGCTTTGCCTCAATCTCTCTGTCTCACTGTTTCATACCCTGCTTCAAAATCAATAAGTTTCATACACAGCTCTCACAACTGGAAGCCAAAGACATCGTCTCACAGCCAGGCCTCTCAGCAGTGCTGAGCAGCTCTGTGATCTGTATTACAGTGATAAGGTCTTCACTCTGTAGGTGTCTAAAGCAGAGCACTGAACTGAATGACTGATTTCTTAATGAAATATAAAAGAGGCTGGTCAATAAGATGAAGGTTCAGATGTCAGTACAACAATTATTCTCTCCATTCTTCTCTCTTTTTACTTTTATGGAAAATACTTGGTTTAATTATGTGACATCTTATAGAGCTCCATTGTGTATTTTTGTTTGTTTGTCTTTTACCAACATAGAACATCTGATACCTGAAAACATGGTCTGTAGTGATACATTTAACACATGTCCTTCAATGTGATGACTAAAGAGTGCAACTCAGGATCGCAGGTTCACATCCATGAGTAAGTAATCTGCTCACAAAACACACTGGGTGTGTTTGGTCATGAGTGAGTGTAACATTAATATGAAGAGCATGTAGTTTGACTGGAGGGTGCATGTATTATTTACAGTGACTGACTCATGAGTCACAATTGATGGAAGTTTAATGGGCTGATTACTTTCTTTCATCAGTTAGAAAAGTCCTGCTGTTAGTGAGAATTTATGTCATTATTATTTGTCATTAGAAGAAAAAGCACAGGGGCACATCATAAATGCTTTGAGGGTAAAACGCTCCATATTACACCTGTGTGCAATTTATCCTGCTTGATAGACTATGAATATATCCCTGACAAATATATGCCCCAGCACCACCTGCTACTTTCACAGCCTAAATGACAAAATCAATTCATTTTGTCTAATGGGTGCAGAGTTATATAAAATGCTAACTGTCTAGTTGTAACATAACACTTCTGGTCTAATTTGCTTTACAAGTTGGTGTCTTACAGCCACCAGGTCTCTTTACAGGCTTGGGTTTCTCATGCTGAAAAAAGAGGCCACGGTGCACAGTTGAAAACCAAGGTGAGCGAGCACCTTCAGTCTAATGCTGGTTCAGTTTCAGTACAGTGTCATTCAGCGGTCAGAATCGTAGTGACCCAAAGGTCTGTTTCATCTGCAAAAAGTTAACTTTTCATATTTCTGACTTCAGATAAAAAGAAAGTTAAATATGACCACCATTATTTCTTTTCCACTGAATGAGTCTGATTTAGTTTTGTGGACAGTAAACAGTGAATAAAGAACGGGATGCAATTTTCATTTTGCTCACATACAGCACGCAAACAAAGAAAACAGGAAAAGTTTGAAGCCACACTACTTTAATTTTTTTTCTTTTTTTTTTTTTTTAAAAGCCAACTGGTGAAAAGATTGGAAGAGAGTTACTTTGATACCTTCTCTTTGGCAGATTTAGGTTTTTGAGCTTTGGCCCCCTTCCCCTTCGCTCCCTCCTTGGCTCTAGGCTGTGAACCCATCTTGTCCTTGACCAAGTCAATAATCCTGCAGTCTGCAAATGCTCTGGCGAGGTCAAGGCAGTTTTGTTCTGAGGAGAAATAAAATACAGTCAAATAATAACAGCAGAGGTCACAGTGTTAAGTTTAAAAGACAAAGAACTTTCCTTCTGTAAATTTACTTCAGTAAAAAAATGCCTGAAAGCTCAGAAACTTTTCTGTAATGTTTCCACACCCGTCGTGAGTGCACACATTAAAACACATTTGGCATTGAACTCAAACCTTTCTTATTCTCTGCATTAACATTGGCACCGGCCTTGATGAGCACGTCCACACAGGAGGGTCGAGAGCTCTCGATGGCCCTCATTAGGGGTGTGCCTTCGCCGAGTGCTCGAGCATCTACAGCAGCACCGGCCTCCAGCAGAAGTTCAATGAGTTCCACTTGACCAGCGTGAGCCGCGTGGTGGAGCGGCGTCCAGAGAAACTGGTCACGCGCAGTTACATCAGCCCTGTCATGAAAATGTGAAGAAGTGATATCAGCTTCACTCAATCATTTTGCACTGCCACAGCTGCATCTTAAAAACAGCCAGCAACGCCTAAGATCTTCAAATTTAACACAAAGATTCACTGGGACTGAAAGATGAGCTGATTATTATTTTGATGGTCAAAGGTCAAAGTGACCTCAGTAATTAATAATAAAATAAAATATAGAAATATAGTTCATATTTCACAACTCTGAAGAAAGAGTGAGATGACCTGAAACAGGTTTGAGTCACAGAGGCAGACAACCGCAAAGAGGCCATTCTATATATACACAACAACAATGTCTGTAATGTGGGAAAAGAAAGAAGAGAAGCTTCCTCACCCCCGGCTGAGGAGGTACTGAGCCACCTTGTAGTTGCCACTGGAGCAGGCTGCCATCAGTGGAGTTTTATAAAATTGATCCTGAACATCCACAGGAACCCCCTGACTGAGCGCGAGGTCCAAAGTCTCCAGATCGCCACTTTTTACACAGTAGTTGATGTTGACATATATCTTCGCTGGCTTCTCCATGTACCATCCCGAGTCGTTCATTATGGGATGGTCTGGCGGGTGATCACGGTCAAATCGACAGATGTCTAGGCAGTTGTAGTACGTTTCGATCATGAAGTTGGGTGGTCCTCCATCCGGTCGCCGGGGCATGAGCTCAGGTGTGAGGGTGCAAATGGGCATTGGGAGCTCCAATTTACCTTTCTTCTTCTTACCTCCCTTTCCACCCTTCTCCCCCTTTTTCTTTTTGGGCATGTAAGAGGAAAGGAGGAAAGGTTTCTTGATGTACTTGACACCTTTGATGAAATCGTTAATGTTGACACATCCTTGGTTTCCCTTGTCATGTGCCGATGTGACTATGTGGAGCTGGTCTAGTTCAACTGGAGCTTTTAGATTCTCCAACACCGAAATAAACATCTCTGTGGTAACTGTGTCCGATTTGTCCCCAATGGCTTGCCGTAGTTCGGTCTCATACTCGTAAGACCAGTCGTGGAGGGTTAAAGCCCAGAGATCTGACATGGGGCCAACATCGCTGGATTTGTTGCCTTTCCCCTGTTGCTTCTCAGCTTTCTTCAGCTCCTTGGCTGCTGCTTTGTGACCGGCGTCTTTGGCAATCTGGCGTGGAAGAAAACCCTCCTGGTTCTTTAGTTTGGGGTTACAACCTGAAGACAGAGCACAGTTTCATGAAAAATATAAACACAAGGTTGCATTACCTAATTGAATTTTTGGACTGTGTTTGCAGCTGCATGTTCTGCAATTTCAGTTAATATCTTGGCTCAGGAGAGAAAATACAAATACATACTGTAAAGAGACCAGTAGATTGTCAAGGCATTCAGTTAAAGTAGTGATCACGGAGCTACTGTATCTTTGCCAAATCTTTGAAAACCCCAAAAGCTGAAATCACTGCATGAACATCATGATATGATTACTACACTTTCTCAAACCACCTCTCTGAGCTAGGAACTTGCAGCAGTTAGCGTCGCCCGTGGCAGCAGCGTAGTGGAGGGCTGTGCAGTCCTCAAGGTTAATCACTCCCATATCTGCTGAGTATGCAGACAGCACCTGGATCACCTAAAGGCACCAACCACCACAGAGAAACACATGGCACAGTCCTTAATCTGCACCCAGAGTGCCTGAACTAGCTAAGTGGAAAATTAGAAACTTAGAAGAAAAACATAAGGAGAGTCATTTAGAAACCTTGTACTTTAAAGTGATGTGGAATTTAAAGGAAATTGCTGTGTAACAATATCTTCACATTCAAACATTTTCTACTGAACTATTCTTCTAAGAAAAAAAAAGAGCTGGTGTGTGTGTAGACTACGCAGCTAATTCACCTCAAAAAAGCCACCCATGGCAGCGTAGTGCACCGCTGTGAGACGTTTATGGTCCAGCTTATTTGGGTCTCCCCCTGTCTGAAGAAGAGCTCTCACAAGCTGCACAGAGCCTGCCTTGGCTGCCTCCATTAACGCTGTGACACCAGTTTCCTACGGAGAAAGAGGAAGAGCAGCTTATGGATATCCACTATCACTTCCTACAGAATACAGCTCCATCATCCCTCAGCGTTAACCTCGCCATCTAATCTTTAACCTTGTTTGCTGCATTGGGGTCGGCCCCACCCTCCAGCATGACCAGACACATGGGGGTGCACTCCGTGGCTTTTTCACACATCAGCTGGAAGACGTGTGTCCCCTGTGCCGATACGTTGTTGACATCTGCCTCTCTCTTCAGGGCCACCTGCAAGCAGCGGATGTGACGCTTGGTGGGGTAGATGCAGTAGAACAGCACACCTAAAGTGAGGTGGAGAAACTGTTTAGCAAAAGCTAAAACTAGATGAGCGTTATCCAAATACAATTTGAGCCCAGGTTTCCTGGGACGAGAGCGGTTTAGACACAGAACATACTTTGATACTGTAAACAAGAACACTCTGTCTCTTCCCTTGTTTCCTGTGTGTTGCAGTTATCCTCTGTTTGATTTTGCACACAGATGAAACACAGAAGTGATAATAATTCTAAAAAATATAATAATTCTAGTCTATGCACAGTGACAAGAGGAGGAAAGGAATTTATTTGTGTTTAAGCTGACTGTACAATGGAAAAATAACTTCTAACAGTCTAATAGCTGGGCTCTGGAGCTGAAGTAAACACACAGTGGGGCTAGTCTGTGTGTGCTCATCCTGAGGAATCTGCAGTTGGCCAGGGAGCAAAGGCACTGAAGATTCACATTTGGATATTATTTATCCAGCTAAGCTTTGCTGTGAGAAATACTCTATTTCAGGAATGCCCTGCTCACACTTGCACAAGTGTTACTTCTTCAAGAAGTTGTCCCAACCGTGTATTATCCTGATGTATAAATAGAACTGGTGCTTCAGTGATGTTGAGGGATAACACAAGCAAGTGTGTGACTACTGACACCCCTCTTACTGGAGAAAAGGGCTGGCTGTGAGTGCTGTGACTGGGCCAAACCAGTCCTCTGAGAGAACAGGGTGGTGTCAGATTACACAGCTTCTTTCACACCAGAGGATCACCATTAGAGTTTGATCTGTAATTAGATGTACCCACACACCCTGATACACACACATACACATGCATACATACAATCATATGCATACTACTGGACACAGAGGCATACAGAAAATCACATAAAAGCATGTCTCCATGCCCACAAGCACTCAACCTCAAACTCAACCTCCATCTCCCCCTCTCTCTCTTCCTCTCCCTCTCTCATTCACTCACTCTCAAGAGCATGCCATTTGCTGTAATTGATTCTCCGGACACACTGTAATTGGGGTAATTATCACAATTAGTTTAAAAAGGTCCTGAAGAAGAACTTTAGGCCCTCTGATTGGAGTTGTCTGGGATACAGCCACCTCATCAATATATAAACAGACGCACCATGCATTTTCATGAGTGGTAAGACAAGGCCGGGCATTCAGAACGAAGCTGCTGCTCTAACATGAGGTGGAAAACACCTCTATTGAGATGGCCGCACTTCAAGTGGAAGCAAGGCTGTGCCAGTACTTCCCATGATTAAATTATTGACCTATATTAGCACAGACCTGTGTACTGTGTGTAAGAGTTTTACCTCCAAAATAATCAGGAATATAGTTGGAGAAATGGACAGTTGTCTGGTTTACAATCTTGGGCTTTGATATTCAAATGTAGGGCAATCCTTTTGTTTTATATTAAAAAAAAACAAAAAAAACTGGTGGTCAATCATGCAAATAACTGTAACTTAATACATCGTATTAATTTATATAACCTGCTATCAACTGATCAAAATCAATTGATCAATTGATTTCATTGAGGAAATTTTATCAAGCTGTAAAAAGCAATTGTTTGTTTTTGTATTTGATACTCAGCCTTTGGTTATCAAAACTGCTTTAAGCTAATTTAATGTCAACTGAGCCTGAATGTTTACACTTCTTGCTTCTTCTCCCATCCTTTCCTCGGTCTGCTGTTTATGTATCTGTCAACAAGAATGCAGCCTTATTTGGTGTCACTGTCTTTTCTTATAATCATGGCAACTGTTTCCCTGCCTGTCTGTTACCCACCAGCAGCCCATGCTATATGTCAAACAGCAATGCCTACTACTGCTCACCTTTGCCCTCGGCATCTTGGAGCCTCAGGTTTGCGTTGCATTGTGCCAACAATGCAACTATGGTGTCATTGCCCAGCTCAGCAGCTAACATGATTGGGGTGCGGCCCTTCTTGTCCTGGACGTCAGGTTGCGCTCCATGAGAGAGAAGGAAGCGGACTAGGTCTGTGAGGAGTCCGCAAGAACAGAGAAACTGTCAGGAGAGTGAAGAGACTGTTTTGCAGTATTTTCTATAAACTGCTATAAACATAGGATAATCACAGTGTCTGTATAAAGCAACAGCTTTAGTGATGACCAAATATGACTGAATTTAAAGCATATCAAACTGTTACTCTTCTGTTAACCACAACAAATCATATAGCACCTCTTGACAATGTGAACTGATGGAGCAGAGAGCAGGCCCCCCTCACCCTGATTGTTGGCTGAAACTGCCACATGAAGCACCCCAGTGCCATCCTGTGGCTCAGTGAGATTGATGAGGTTTTCCACCCCAAGGTTCACCATCTTCTCTATCTGCACCCTGTCCCCGTCATGGACCCACTGCAGGAGGCGGTAAATCTGGAGGAGCTGCAGGCGGCCCTCTGCTACTCTGAAGCTCATTATAGAGGCAAGGCGAGGCTGGTGGAAAGAAAAAGGAAGGACCAGTATATTCCTAAGAAATATGGATAGCCTCAATGTGAACAAAGGTGGCAGCAACTGTGTAGCTTTTAGAACTCATCATGGTAAAATCTGACTATGGCTAGTTTGAACTTAAGCTCTATACTAATCAAAGCACTCTTAACATCACAGAGCACAGTTAGGTATGTTTGTGACAACACACTGTGGAGCCATTATAGTGAGCAATTTTAAATTTCAACCATTTTTAACCAAGTCTGACCTTCGTTTATACACTTTCACTCACAGCGAGTGACATTTTCTTCTCTGGGGAAAAGTAAAGCATATTTTAGGGAAGATGGATTACTTCCTAACTTAATGCTAACTACAAAAGACGTATTTTCACATCCTATGCAAGCTATAAATTGATATATTGTCACTGCTACTGACCATTTGACATGTTCTGACCCTTTACTGAATTATAAAAGTTAGGGGAAAAAACTGTATTAGTCTGAAAAGCGCTTTATTCTGGAAGTGTAGCATAACTGTATTAACAGTGAGTGCAAAGGCACGGTAGTCTGATAAACTGCAGGCACAACTACATCCACATACTGTTGTTAGCTAGCTACCTGGCGTTTCCTGGTTTCGCACGCGCACCTTACCTTTGTGAAAACTTCACAAATCCTTCAGTTATGTTGTCCACATAACCCGCACGACGGGACAGGAGGTTATTCCCAGTTTTTTCACTATGTCCTTACTTTAAAGCACAACCTTTCACTTTGTATAAGCCGGAGGAAGGAAACAAACTCAGCTCCATAGCAACGGAACGCGTTGGTAAATCCCGGGAAGGACGTGTTGTACTTTGATAGTGTCCGATGCTGCTTTCAAGTGCTAGCGATGAGCTCGGTAATATGACCACTACGACTTTCGCTGTATTTGTAGAAAATAACATTACACCGAATAATGATAATACAATAGCCAATCTGACACCAGCCACGTTTTCTCCCTCAAACATCCACTTTCAGATGTCATAGAAGAACTATGAGTGTTGTGTAAATCCATTTTGACAACCCTGGATTGTTTATTCCTAAATCTTGAACCTCCAGTAGCCCTTTCTCTTAATAGAATGCATATTTAATTATTCCAAGATAAACATCGAGCACATCTACATCTCACTGTGATATGCATCCTCACATCACTAAGTAGTGTGGGTAGAATTACCTCTTCGTTTGCCTTGACCGGTAGTGCATAGATCAACTTACAATGTCTTGAGGATGACTTTGTTTGTGTGATTGACAGTGGCCACTGAATGTAGAGAGCCTGAGAAAGAGACGTGTAAGTCCCATTGATAAGTAATGAATGTGAAAGAATGGTGGAAAAGCGATACTCGAGACAGTCTTCAAAGATGAGCAGCACAACCATCAGCAAGAATAACGGTGATCAAAGTGAACACAAGGTGTCACTGCAGTGCAGCATGTGAAATGGCTTTTCAACTTTCATCAAAGTCTTCAACTATAAATATCCCTCGGGCCAAGAGAAAGAGATGGAGAGGGGTTTAAGCAGGAGCCAGAAACAAAAGTTAACCCAGCTGTGTGTATTTGTGAAGGCCAAAAAAGTGCCAGATCAAATAAGTGAAGTCCAAATGCAGGCTAAACAGTGTGTAAAATCTGGCACGTTCCTGCTCATTTAATAAAGGAAGAAAATCCAGATAAAAGAGAGGCTCTTGACATCGGCTGTGTAAAACTGGGTATCTGTATTTGAGGCACACGTGGCGAAAACATATAAAACATATACAGTACCTGGCAAAGGTGAAGTGGTAATTCATAAAAAAAAAAATCTCATATTGGCAAAACCGTTAAAAAAATATTTACATTCCTTCACGGTTATACAAAGTATAGAAACATATAAAATACATTTCCACACTGAACACTGATGGAAAAAAAAGTCAAACAATAGACATTGTGAGCCAACCCTGATATGCAGATGTATTCAACAATGATATAAATATAATGTAACATGGGGCCCAATCTGCTGTGTCTCGCAGAAAATGTACAATGTTCCTTAAAAAAATCCATTCAAGAATATCTACAAACTTGATACCATGCACATATTTTCCTCTTGAGACATTTTAGTTATACTTCTAAAAGAAGGATGTATGTGTGTATATTCGTGAAAGAGATTTGCAGCATAGAAACAACGGTATGTGTAGCTTTATCATTTGTTATCGCGAGCTTTACGTAAAAATTCCACTGTAAGACGGACTAATAGTAACAGCTTCATAACTTTAACTACTTGATCCTCCACCAAGTTTAGATGGCCCTTATTAGGACACAGGGAAAAATCCCCATTCTTCCCCGTGGCCACTCTCCCCCCTTGTGTTTCTGGGCATAGCTGATGTCCTAAAATGGTCTTATTGTTTTGCTGTGATTTGATTTATAAAATCCTGTGGTTTCTCCTCTGAACTGTCACCGCCTTCATTTGTGCACTTCCCTCTAAAGAACAGTGGTTTGGACTGTGTCCCCACCCCAGCTACATCACTCTGCAGTTGTTGTTTTTTTTTAAGACAATTGGCATTCAGCATTATGTTACTGAGAATTTGCTTGTGGTCAAAATGAAACTGTGAGCAATACAAAAATAACCCTACATCAGAAACAGGAAAAGAATGTGTAATGACCTCTGAACATTTGATATGCGGTGGGTGGATAAAACACAAAAGACAAAAAAAACAGCGACATCCTGAATGTGAGTGATACCAGGAAGACTGGGAGGCTGTCTCGGTGTAATCATTGAAGAATTCAAGTTTATAGCACAGCATGAAATATGAAATATAAGATTAAACCTGGAGGAGAATTTTCTGAGGAAAACACGACAACAGCAAAAAACACAGTTGCTTTGCAAAGGTTTTCCTTAAAGCTGTGAAACACAAAACAAACCAGTGAAGTTGAAATTGCCTCCTTTCTTAGCACATAAAGTAAAATATAAAGTATATTTCTCTTTGCTGAATAAATCCAGTCCACTTATATTTCCGTCTTTGTGACCACTCAGTCAATGACTCTGTCTCTTAAGAGTTCAGACAAATTAGATCTTGCGTGCTGGAAGTTTCCCTTAGACTGGCAGGTCATAATGAAACTGCATCCACTCAGATGGTCTCGTACAACAGCGTCCCACTAAAGATGGTCAAAGGTTCAGAGGAGTAGGCCAGCTTGCCGGTGACGAGGTCGATACAGACCGTGTCCCCTGCCTCCATGGGCAGGATGATGTTGAAGACAGCCAGAGCTCCAGGGATGTGTTTGGCCTCCGCCATGGGTTTCTCCAGGCCCTCTGGCTGATACCCTGCTGAGTCTACTCGGGCCACACCACTGTTGGACTTGGACAACACAGCCTCGATCTTCATATTCTTGTGGCCTGTAAGAATGCCACTGAAGAAGTACTTCCCTCTGACTGGAGCTGTGAAATAACCTGCAGAATCAAAGGCAGTAATGAGTAGGATGGTAAGGTTTTGCTGTAACACAACTCAGACTTCCTTATTTTATGAGTGAAATACGTTTTCGTGCTTAATCAATAACTTTCAATACAGTCAAATTTCACCATTTCAAGGGTCAGTTCTTATGAAAAAATACTGTTATAATCTGACTTTCCTCGAGCTGTATCCATTTGTGCAGACAGTTTATTTGTTTTTGAAACTGATGTTGCTCTCATGAATGAAATTGGATGGTTCCACATCATTAATGGATGTTTTCTCTGATTAAAGAAATACCTGACCAGTCTTTATGTATTTATCTGAAATATCATGTAGCATGCAGTGAAATTTAGAGAAAGATCTGTGGGGACGGGGTTGGTTAGGGTTAAGGAGCTATAAAATATGCAGGTGTTTTGTGTTGTTATTTTCTTGTACCTCTTATTGTTTTAGTCACGACCTATGTGGTGTCTGCCAATTGTATGCAGTAATCGTATTTTCATTGTAATTTTCACAAATGGTTGGAGTTAGGTGAATATGTGTTTATGCTTGTATATATTTATGCTTCCTGTGTACAGTTGACAGACATTACATGTTGATGTTGTGGAAAATTGACTGATTTTGACACACATATACACATTTTCCACATCGTCTTGATGAAATATCAAGAAAACAATTACTATTGGAGTTAATCAAAACACATTCAAATCTGTGAACACAACAAATACATGTACGTGGAATCGGATGAGTATTTCATGTCAGTGGGTAGATGCAACCACAAGTGTGTAAGTGAGAAAATATGGTATTTGGTATTCCAGCCAAACTAAAACCTACCTGTTTTGGGGTTGTAGGTATTGTTTTCATTGACAAACACCTCGTTGAACACTATGGTTCCTGCGCCTCTCATTGGACGAGTCAGCGCGGCGGAGAAGGAAAGGCGTGGCACGTGGGCATCGGACCCTGCAAGACCTGATCATGGAGCGGAAACACAGAGCAGAAGTTAGAGGGAAACAGAGATCAAAGAGTAATGAGTGCTTTCATCTGCTGTTTAGTAAGAACAACACATACCCTGTTCACCTCTGAGACCTGACAGAAGATAAAAGATAAAAAAAAAAGCAAGTTAATCATCCAGCAGTATCACTCGCTCTGTTTATCTTTTACCCTTATCTCATTGTATCTACAGTAGATATACGCAGAAAGAGAGATCAAAGATAAAACTTGAGAACAGTCACTGTTATTAAAGTAAACAAAGCAGAGATAAAGGTTGTTGTCTTTACCTGGCGGTCCCACTAGTCCTTGCTCACCCTCTCTGCCTGGAGGTCCCACCCTCCCTTGGGGTCCTATTGGACCCGGGAGTCCTCGCTCGCCTTTCTCTCCACGGGGTCCGGGCAGACCAGGCGGACCTGGAGGAGCAGAATGTTTGGTGAGACAGCACAACTGAGACAAAAATCTTTTTTTTTACCAGGAATAGAGTCTCGCAGGAGAAAAACATGTTCAGTAAGCCAAGAACGCTAAAACATTTAACCCAGTGTGATTCAGGCTGTGCTTTTCACCCCCATGTTTACTAAAGCTACTCTTTCAGACAGACTGCAGGCTTTATGGGCTCTTAAGTGAATGCTTCTAAAGATGACAGACTGGACTCTGCCTTTGGTCTATTTTTTTCCTCACCCTGACCTTGCCTCCCTTCAACTGGGCGCTATCTCATCTTCAAAAGTCAAATCCCATGGCCTTCATCTTTCTCTTGACTTACCAATGAAGTCCTGTTCGATGAAACTGTGGAACTCCTTGGTCAAGTCCAACACTGAGGAGTTCAGCCTGTGTATCTTGGTGTGGATGTTCTCCAGCTGCACATTCTGGATATTGTCGATGAGATCTCCGTGAGATGTAACCGTGAGGTTGAGTCCATTAACGCAGCTCCACAGGCCAGACACATGTCGGTTCAGACCCTCCTTGATCCTCTCCAGGCTGTCTGAGAAAGAGTTGAAGCGTCCACACACCCCCTCCAGCTTGGAGAGTCTTTGGTCCAGACCGTCGCTGGCCCGTCGGCACTCCCCCACCACTGTCACATAGTTGCTCCTTATTATTTTGATCTCTTTGTTCAGGCTGTCGAATTGACCCTTTGAGTTCTCAACATGCTCTGTCAGCTCGTTCTGCAAGTGGTTCACCTTGTGAAGAACATAGACACTTGTTAATGTGTGTATTTTAGGCGAGTTTCCTTTGACAAAGTCTTTCTATAAATATACATTTTTCCATCTTTGCCATGGTTTATTTTCCTACAGTATCTTTTACACACAAACATATGTAAGCGTATCATCTAGGCCATGTCTGTCAAGAAGACTCAAATATTTGTAATATGCTCAAATATTTTCAGAACTATAACAACATTATGTGAAAACACGGTTGCCAGGATAACCTTCAGGCATGTTTGACTGACATCATGTTGTTTTAACAGCACATAAAGAACACTTATGTTTCACTGTGTGCAGTTTAATACAACAGGGATACACATAATTACCAGCTGCATTATCATAACGGTAGTTTGATCTTTTCTGTCTAGTTCTCAGGGATGAGTTTAATGTTACAGTGGCTGCAAAACTTGGACAGGGGAACCATTAGTGGGTCAGTGGTTTCTACCCATTAAGAAATATAAATATTAAATGATAAATATATTGTTATTATTTTTAGCTACAGTAGCAGCATAGTTTTAAATATTCTTGGGAAATATCTGAACAAGCACTGAATGAGTTCATAGTGCTTAGAGATAAGCCCTAAACACTTGTGCCCTCCTGACCTTCTCTCTTGCTTCTCAGTGAAATGCATCAACAACTATTAGATGGATTGTCATGATATCGGGTAAATATAAACACTACCAAGTCAAAACTGGGCAACACTAGACTTGGTAACTAATGACCAGACACCTGCAACACTGCTGTTTAGTAGCTGCTCATTAGTACACATTAGCCACTATACTAAGATTATGAACGCTATGCTGCTAAACTTCAATATGTTACCATTGTCATTGAGCATGTTAGCAGAACATTCAGCTCAAAGCTCACAGCTGTGTTTATAGTAAGCACAGCATCACAGAGCTGCGGTTGATTCTTACTGTAGCTGTAGTAAAATCCTGGATAGTTTTACCTCTTCAGGCCTCTACAATCAATCTGAATTATACAAACACAGAAAAGAACGTCACTCTTTGTTTGAAGTGCTCGCAGTGAACTCATAAGAAAATGACAGCCTATAACAAAGGTCATGAATAAACCTCAGTTAAAGTGAAATGCTAAGTATAACACAAAGAGCGTCATTTTATTTGCAGTATTAGTGGCAGTGATTTTATGTTGATCATTACAGCGTCTTACCTCAGACACGATGTCGTCCTTGTTGTTGGTCAGATCAGTGATCATGTTTCCATGTGTCTGTACGGTCCTTCCCAGGCCTTTCAGAGTGTTATTAATGGAGTTGAACGTGAACATGACCCCAGCTAGCTCTCCCTGGATGGACTTCAGATCCCCTCCTAATTTTCCATTGTAGACAGTATGACCATCCAGGCGTGTCTTGAGATCATTTATGTTGATTTTACACTGTCCTGTGCACTCCTCCACTTCCTCTCTGAGTCGTCCAACCTCCTCCTGAAGGTTGGAGCACACCTGAGAGCAGACAGACTCTCCTGAGTCAACCTTTCTCCACAGCTCCGTCAGCTCTGTCTGGCACCTGCTGATACCGGTCATGGTGGTGTTGGTAAGGGAGCGCAAGTCCTCCTTCATGGTGCTGCAAATGGAACAGTCCTCAAAGTCCTGTACCAGCGTATCGACTTCATTCACGATCCGTTTGAAGTTCTCACCATTTTTCCCTGTCACAGCAATGATCTTTTTGATATCATCCGTTAAGTTGATCACTTTCTCGCTCAGTGAGTCTCCGGACACAGACAGATCATTTAACTTGGTATTAAACTTCTGGATCTCCTCTTGATTGGTCACAACTCTCCACTGTAAGGTTTTCACCATGTCATCAGTCTTCTGGCCTTTACCATTAGGCCCACAGGTCTCATTGCACATTCTTGTTGTTGATGTTAGCCTTCTGTCCAAGAAGGTTGTAATGTTCTCCAGTTGACTTAAACGGCGACTGTGGTCTGTCACTGTGTCTCCAAGGTCAGCCACGTCCAGCTCTAGTTTTCCTATCTTGAAGCTGTGGTCATCCATCCGACTGAGGACCATGTTGCGCAGCTGTGTGACGTCTCTCTGGACAGTGTCCTTCATGTTGTTTCCTGAATTCGTGCACCTCTGCTCCGTCTTCCTCATGGTGTTATTCATCCTCTTCTCTAATTCTCTCATTCTGCTATTGAGCCTGTCCTCTGTCACTCTTCCCTTTCCACCACCGGTTCCGGCGAGCTCCTTATCCAGACGCCCTTTGATGGTGTCACACTTGTTAGAGGTGGAGGTGACTCGCACCTCGACATCAGACAGCCTCTTCTCCAGCTCAGTGACTGTTTTGCAGCAGGTTTGGGAACGTTCAGTCTCACTGCGAGAGATTTCCAGGGTCTGCCTCAAGTGCTGGTCCATAGAGCTGATTAGCTTCTCCAGGGCCCTGATCCTATCCCTGTCCTCCTGCTGCTGGCGCCTCAAGTCCTCCACACCAGCCTAAAACACACAGGGATTAAAATAATTGTTATTGTTTCTAGCCGTGTGGCCCTGTAGCAATTATGTTTTCTGTTTTCTGATGATTGACTTGAAAGTAATCTCTATCTTATGTTGTACTGGATTTGAAAGTGTCCTTGAGCCCTCAGTGCTGAAAAGTGTACACCTACATTATCCACAATGCAACTTAACCAGTGAAAGTTTGCCAGCAGTAGCAAATGTTGTCTCGTGACACAAGCCTCAAGAAAAGATGAGTGGGCTTCAGAGGTTTGACTCCTATTAAACTCGACACCCCAAGATTTCTGTTATTTTCAAACTCGTAGCCTTTAGCTCAAACCAATGCTGATTCAAGTGACATCACTTGAGGCAGATTATTCAACTTCATGCAACTCCCTCTGAAGCCACAAAAGATGTTATCTTTTTTTTTCTTTCACATTGGCAGGAGAGTAAAATCAGTGCCTGTTTTAGAAAATAGAAAATGCATCAAAAGTTTTCCCATAGCACTTTCTTTATTGTGCTACAGTATTCTTTTATGCAGAGGTATAGAGATGATTTGCCTGGTTTGGGAACAGCCTGTCTTCATTTCCAATACAGTCAAAATCCAGAAGCTCGGCATTTTAACCAACTACAGCATAAAAACTAATATTACTGCCTTATGGATATACTGTACACCTAGACCAACAAGTCAGATTGCAGTTTACTTCCATGTCTGTCCAGGCTCACATTATACATAATATATATCATAATTAGCTAATTAATTCTAGAGTTAATCCTAGAGGAAAAAAACATATTTTGACCACCAACTTCTAACCCATTCATCTCTGAGTCCAAGAACCTTTGTGCCAGATCGAATGAAATTCCCTCCAGCTGTTCCTACATGTTAGGTTCACAAAAATGGGACAGATGCAAACTCACAGTGACCTTAACCTCTGACCTTCGGCCCTCACAATCAAATCACTTCGTCTTTGAATCTAGGTGAATGTTTGTACCATATTCATGGAAAGTCCCTCAAGCCATTCCTGACATATCAGGTTACCAAGAACAGGATGGACAACACAAAAACATAATACTCCTAAAGACAGCTGTTGGTCGGTGTAGTGCTCGTGTGGAGACATAAAAAAGAAGCATTTGGGTCCCGTTTGCACTTGAACATACATATAAGACAAATAAATACAATCACTTCAATCACAAAAAACAACAACAACTTTTTTTTAATCTTTCTTTCACTGCGTGATTATCAAGTTTTTCAGTACTGAGTTTCAAAGTTTTATTATTTGTTTGTGCAGTGGTTCATATGGGAGTTCTGTTTTATTGTAATACAGCCTGCATGTGGCCATTATGTTTTTACTGCTTTAGGCAGCAGAAATCACTGCCAAGAGCACCACTGGGAACAAAGTAGGTGCATGAAAATTGAACAGCAAAACAAACAGAAATTAAACTTGCATCTGGGTTTTGTTTTTTTAATGCTTTTGCCTTGATCTAATTTTTGAGCTTCACCTGGCAGGATGAACAGGACAAAGACACCCGTCTCTCGAGCTCTGTCAGAATCTCCTCCTTCAGAGTGTTCAGCTGGTTCCCTCCATTTCCTCCTCCTCGGGCCACTCCATCCAGTTCATTGCCTCCACCGTTCACCAGGTGGTTGTTAATGGTGAGCAGGGTCTGATCATGGACCTACCAACACCCAAATATTCACATACATGATTAAATGGTCTATCCTTACATTAACTTATACATTTTAATTGAATACATATCAACAGGCATGAAAACAGATGTATCTTACCTGCGTCCTGTTATACAGGTGATCCAGCTTGGACTGGATGGTATTGATGGTCTCTTTCATGTGCGGCTGAGCTGAGTCAGCAGGGACCATTGCCCCATTCAGATCAGGCCTACATACAAGAAGAGTAAAAATAATTTCCACAAATTCATTACATTACTCAGGAGTGTGTGTGTGAAGAGGATGAGAAAATACAAAAGAAAGGTTCAGTCTAAATTTAGCTTATTCTGCTTTGACAAGAGCAGTAGAAGTCAAAGGGTACATCTTCTTGAGGGTATGTATGTCTTCCTAAAGTAATTACCATCTCTCAGTATATAAGCTAATAAACAATTGTATCCTCTCTCTGTAAACTGACCTGCTGCAATAAACATTAATAAACAGGAAAATATATACACTGCAGAACCTGCAGCATTCTGAGTGGTAATGAATCTGTGCACACTGAGTTTTGCTGGATGTTTTCTGGAGGAAACATGGTGCACTATGTATAACATCATGTTACATGTATGTGTCCACATACAGCTTCTGGTTTATTCCATTAAGGGTGGTCCGCATATCGTGGAGGTCTCTGGTCAGGCCACGGATCGTCTCCTCCAGCTTTTTGATCTTCTCACTGTCACCTTAAGACAATGATAATGAAACACCAATATGAAAGAGGTAATACAGAGGTTCATAATAAAAAAAATCAGTTTGCCACATGCACAATCAACAAAGTATGGAACAGTTAAACCTTGTTAAAGCCCCATGAAACCTTTTTCCTCAGTTGGCTTTCTAACATGAGCGATGTGGTCTGACATGAATACAAAACTTTCTGCCAAACTTTGACCACTTCCTTGTTTTCATAAGGCGTCGCTCAGTTGGGAAAAGATGATGTCATACATTTCTGTGGACCAATCACAGTTTAGCGACATCCAAATCTGATGAGTTGGTGGTTTGTCTGCTTATGTTGCCAGCACAGTCTACCAAATCTGATCAAACCGCACCCATACAGACCTGATGAGGCAGATTAGCTGAGTTTTTGTCTGTTCCACTCTCTGCATAAATAATAACCAACTTTGTTATTTCCTGAACTTTAACTTTGATTGTTTCTGAAACTGAGTTTTCAAGAGCTGTACATTTAGTCAGCACGTTGGATTAGTTTGGATACAATTACACATTTTGGAAAATAGATTCCCAGCTGTCTTTTAAAGTTATGCATCATGTAACTGTATACACCACTTCCTGAGAAGTCAGATGAATTCATTCTTCATCTTTTCTTTCAGTTTCTGCAGACAGTACAGAAAAGTACATCAGCTACATCAGAGCGTCTGCATTCAAGTGAAAGAAAACTCCAAAATGAATCCCACTATCCCTCTATCCCTCCCGACAACCCGTGTCAGATGTTGCCACAGTAAACAACTAATCAGATAAGTAAATAATTAAAGTAGAGGAAGAAGAAACAGAGTAAAATATTAGAATAATAGGAATAAATTCAAGCTGCCTCGCAGCAGTGGTCGGGGCCAGGCAATCTTGGACAAGTTTAGGCAATTCTGAGTAACAAGAGACAAAATAGGAAGACAACAAGGACATCGGCGTTTCAATGTCCATTCTGCCTTAGCTGAGGCTTAAACTCACAACCTCTGCCACCAAGCACCATCTCCTTACACATGGAGCTAATTGGCTAGAGTTGAGACCTGGTGTGTGGCTTCACAAATTGACTAAGCCGGTCACCAGGGTGACAGCAGCTGTCAAACGTTTTCATGCAGCGTAGGCTCAATTTTTCAAATATCAAAAATCTGGCTGTTAGCTTTGTGGAGGACAGTGTGAAGATGCATGTGTAGCAAATTTGGTGTTGACTGAGCAAAACTTGTGTCTCTCATCTTTAACAAAAAATGACCCACAAGTCACAAGGGGGCATATGCACATCCTTTTGTATAATATTTCACAAAAACACATCTGCAGCCTTGATACATGGAGTATGGAGTATGTATGGAGTATACATGGAGTTCCATCTTCTTACCATCCGTACCTTCTCCTCTCTGCCCTCCTTCTGGGTTGTAGCCGGCCTGCGTGACACGAGGTCGCCCTCCATCAGTTACCTGTGGTCCATTATGGCAATCTTCCCCTGAGTAACCATGGCAACACTT
>OMNW01014579.1:38744-57477 GCA_900303245.1 Selene dorsalis
CCAACATTAAGACCCCCGCTGGATGTTTTCAGTTCATTCAACAGCCTTTACCACTTATGGAATACTTCACACATCTGTCAAAACAGATCAATTGAGTTCAAACAGATGTCAAAGGGGCAAACCACACTGCACCGGGCCAGCGCATTCTTCTCCCTGTTGCGTCACACTCAGTGTGTGTGTGGTTTGTATGTGTGTGTATGCCACAGGCCAGCCATGCTGACTCCTTCATAGCTTACTGGTTTCAGCAGGAGTGAGGCATTTAAGGACCCAGACCCTCTTCTGTGCTCCTGACAGACTGTCTTTTCTCTTGTTGGGTCACTGCTTCCAGTCTTTTCTCACTCTTTCATCCCTTCTTGTCTCGCTTGCTTGGGTTTTCTCTCCTCTCTTCAGATCGTCTTTCTTTTACTCTCCTTTTCTTCTCTCTTCAGTATTCCTCATCTTTTTCCCTTCGTTTTTTGTCTTATCTTAGTTTCACTTATCTCACTCTCTCTCGACCAGATACTTTATCCATTTCCTATTAATCTATCCCTCCCTGGACTTCTTATCTCTCACTTCTGCTACATCAATCAAAATTTCTTTTTTTCTCTGTGTTTCACTGCTGTGTCCTCCTCTCTGTATGCCTCTCATTCACTGTGGCCAACAGTTCAGCTTCAACATCCACTGACAGAGAGGCCAGCCATCCATGTCTCATCACTCAGGCAGCAGCAGCAGCAGCAGCAGCAGCAGCAGCAGCAGCAGCAGCAGCTCAGCAACAGACTGCACTGTGATGTGAAGGCAAACTTAATCGAAGCTCATATTGCAGAGGCTCAACTCCCAGAAGCCTGGTCTGCCTTGCATATACACACACTAAGTACAAACACATGCAGGCAGACACACACACACACACACACACCATATGTGAGAGCTCATATGAGAGAGCTCTGTCATTCATTCACTGACATTCTGTTGTGGTCTCTTGTATGCATACATATGCACATGCATAGTCTTTGAAATTGCCAAAAACAAACCACACACACACATCTGTCCATAGAGGTGAGGGGGTCGTCCACATATGGGCCCCTCGGGGCAAAGCTCAATTACATGCTAATAACACACTATGTGGCTGCAACAGCACAATAAAAACATACATGTGTTGGCTCGATTACAATATTAACAGCTTTATGAGTGCAGACTGCGGTGACCATCACTGATTTACGAGAGACTATTAATCAACAGTTGCTAAAATGTAAATGATTCCCTTGCAGTCCCATAAATGAAGGGAGGACGGTGATAAATCTGAATCACTCAAGTGGAAATTTCAAGATGAACTTTATTGGAAAAGGATCAATTTTTATGCAGTGTCAGCCTTCTGGAGAAGTGACGTCCAAACAAAGTTCAATGATAAATTCCCCAGTAAAGAGGCTGACACTGTGGGCGCTGCTTCACATGCTTTGCCCCAAAAAACCTTAAACTTGGGGCCCTGAAACAGTAAATATCTATAATCCTTGTAAGCCCTGTCCAACTCTAGGCCCCCTGAATCATCACAACCACATAACCCCCCCCCCTTTCAAACATGCAGGGAGGGCCACTACTGAGTAGCAGACGTACTCACAAATATGATATTACCTCTGAAAATACAAAATACAACATGGTTACACCCACGAGGTAGATGAAAAAAGAAGAGTCCTGACAGGATGGACAAAAGTAGGGGAAACAATGACCTTGTCTAACTGCCACTTAAGAATCTAATCAAAACACTTAATTTAGACCTGTACCAAATAATTTGGCCATTTTCATTACTGAGCATTAGATTATTATTCTATAAAAGTCAGAAAAATTAGAGAAGTCAATCACATTCAGATTATATTTCCATTTATATAAACTGAGAGAGAGAGAGAGAGAAGTCTAAACATAAAGCCATCAATCATCAATCTATTAATCAATTCATTGGGTGACCCACTAGAAGCCCTTTACCAGACCCACAGCCGTCGAAAACCTGGTTCAACAACACACCAGCCTGAAGCAGCCACAGGTTAATCACACACACACACACACACACACGTGTAGTTCGGTTCGTGGGGGTCCTACCTGTGTCTGCTGGCTGCTCTCTGTCCGCTCTGAATACTGGACTCCGCCGCGTATCCGAGACCCGCGCAGAGCCGGGTCAGCACGAAGGCGAGCAGGTAAAATAAGGTCCTCATCATCTAGTCGAGTGTGGCTTGGACAGAAATAAATGTCATTTAGTCCCAAAGTTTGTCCCACAAACAGTCTCCCGCGCGGCTCTCTTCAGAGACGTGCTGTCGGTGGATGAGGATGGACGTCCATGAGTTCACAGCCCGAGGAAGTCCCGCAAACCCAGCAGCGTCCAGTCAAGTGCATTTCACACGGAGGTCTGCGCCTGAAGAAGCGTCGAGCTCTGACTGCTGCTCCACAGCCGAGCAACAGGAAGAAAGTTTCCTGCCAGAGCTCCAAGAGCTGTCAATGCCAGCACAGGGTGTCTCTCCCTCTCTCTCTCTCTCTCCCTCCCTCTCTCCCTCCCTCTCTCTCTCTCTCTGTCTGAACATATGGATGGACCCCCCTCCGTTTCTCTACCCACATTTTCCTCTGTTTCTCCTCAAGCTCCAACCCACTTCAATTCTGTTCACCTGAAACTGCTTCTCTGCCACTGGAAGACATTATTGACCTTGCAAAAACAATTTTATGTCAAAAGTAGGCAATGTTAAAGAAAAGGTTACTTCAAAAAAGAGTAGAAGGGGCTGGATTTTCTTTCTCACCTGACCTTAATGTTATGGTAGAACTGCAGGGCTTAGGGCAACGCCTTTCTTTCTATCAGTGTTTTTTTTTTCATATTGGTGGTTTAAGATGATATTTATTGTGGGGCAATACATACATTCAAATTCATTTTTGATCAATACACTTCAGTTCTGGTGGAAATTTCAGATGTATGGCAGCATTACACAGATGTAGTTTGTCACAGTTCAAGTGTGTTAGCGATTACCCTCTTTATTTCTTTGCTGAATAGCAACTATGGCAACAAGTGGCAATAGCTACGGGACCACGGCACATTCAATTTCCATTTATGTGTCTACTTGCTTTATTTGTAGGCCTACGTGTCTCTCGCCTGCTGCTACATAACAGTTTAACAGCTGTTAACTTGCCAGTCTAGAAGAAACATCATGTTACGGTCTCCAATGGCGAAGGCTGCACAAACAGGCTTTTAACTCTCATTCCTATCATCTCTTTTCTTCGACTGAAGTTAGCATGCTAAACAGATAGCCTTGGCCCACATTGTCACTGTCCAACTTCACTGAGATAAAAATGTTCTGTAAATAAAATACACAGACTCAGTAATGTCAATTTAAAGCCATATCTATGTTGGTTAAAGTTAGCTAACATTAGCCAACATAAGCTACCGGACAGGCCAAACCAAGTAGGCTACCAAGTGTGTAATAAAGTGAACAGCTACAGTCAACTTTTCATTAAAAAAATATGTTGTTTCTTCTCATAAAACAAAATTCACCAAGAAAGATTGTTTTTCATAGTTCAATGTGGCTTAGATTCAGTGTAGCATTTGTTAATCATTAAGCAGAAAGAAAACTAAAATCCTGTCGAGTTCACAGGTTGAGCCACAGCTTCATTACACCCAGCACATGGAGGAGTGAGTGAGCACGCATGTGTGTCCAGTGATGGTTTGTTAACTTGCCACCCTCTTCATAATCACAGTCAACCATAACACACTCATCCTTGTCTGCCATGTTTCCCCTCTGATCAGCAAGGCAGATTTCAGTCCAAGAAAAGGCTGACATCTAACAGCCCGACTCAAAGGAAAGACTCACACACAGCACATAGTAGCAGCTCCGTATCTGTTGGATAAAGAGGTTGTTCTCAAGGTGTGATTTATGCTGCTGTGCTGCCGCAGCCAAGAAGGGAGTTTGACTCCATGCCATGATTTACACTGCACTTCATTTCCCGCTCTACCTCTTTCCCGTCATTATCTGAATCCAAATTTAGCGAACATGCCAAAAAGTTAAAAATAGCCCTGTGCAATCTCAGCAGTTCTGTCAGAGATACTGTACTGGAATGAATGTTGCTTTCAACTTAATATAATTACAGTTAATTGCAAGCAGATGAGAAACAATATAACAAACTACATTTTGTCAACACAATGAGACAGTCATTTTTGGTGATCTGTTGGTTAACATTAATAAGGAGATAAACTTTCTCTCTCCTAATGAGCAGCTTCTGTGAGAACTTTTGGAGGAGGTTATTTACTTTCGATGGAGTCCTGTTGTTCTCCAAGTATTATTTTTTTTTACTCAATGAAAGCTGTGCATCTCGTCCACTACTGCTGCCACAGAGGAATGCCCAGCTTTGCAGTCCTCCCATCAGCCCACTAATGAGATCAGCTCTCCCAGCTGCTCTGTCACAGACTCTGCGACTCCCTACTGAGAGCGTAGCCAGGCATACTGAGGAGGATGAGACGATAATGGAAACATACAGCCACCACTTGTACAAGCATGACGCTAAACAGACACCTGGTAACTTCTATCTAATCCCGGTATGCATCAGCCATACCGACCAGACCTTAAATAATTATGATACCTGCAGGAACAGTCAAATTGTGGCACAACTGCTCCACGATTGCTACATTTGTCTTCAGCTGGTAACCCACCACAACTAAACAATTAATATAACTGACAGTTCTGGCAAATACATAGAGCATTACAAACCTCCTAATGTTTTTGGGTCCTTGCAAAATCAAAGCATTAACATGCGTGCCAAACAGAAGTTGGAGCCTATAAAGCAGGTTAAAGAGTGGCGACCTCTGTTTAGTGATTGGAGACTGACTGTACTTTTTTATGGCTCATTAACTGTAGCTGCAGGACACAACTTGGCTACTATACCTTTCTAATGATCTGTGGTTAGTGAGAAGTGCTGGCGAGGCAGAAGTGAAGGCAGTGATAAGACTGAAGAATGAATGAGAGAGGCCTCACGAACCATGTGATGCGTGACACAAACCAGATATGAGACAAATCAGACTACGGGTGAGCCGAAAGAAACGGCGAGGGCTTTGAAGGACAATGGCGTTCCTCATATTCGAGCGGAAAAAATGATCACCCACTTCCCCTCTTTGTTAATGATAAATCCTAAGAAAGCAATGAATCTGGGCAGATACACATAGATACAGTCACACCCTGTTCAATTTCAGCCAAATTCTTTCTCAAAATGACTTCCTCCTCTGAAGACTAAGTTTGCCAAGATTGATCTGTAACATTTCCAGTATCCCATGTGGAAATTGCTCAGAATTTCAAAGCGTTATCCTCTTGTTTGCAAAGTCACCAGGTTTCAACATCATCTATGACACATTTCAAATAAACTGTAGTTCCTTCTACTTGTATTTGCCAATCTTTAAATATTCTGAATTAATTTCAATTCCTTTTACCATGAAAGAGGAAGATAAAGATCCTAAACCAAGATTGCTTGCATGGTGGCTGGATCTCTGAATTGTCAGTGTGTTGCACAGCTATGGATATGGGACCACACTATGTCAGCTACATCTAATGTACATCTGATGGAAAAGAAGCTATTCTATTTTAACCAATGTCAGATGACTGCAGTGGCGGAGTGTTACTGGTGCTGAATGCAAAATGTATTTTCATGCTTTGAGTCTATTTTCCTGCCATTCATGTGTGCAACTACAGTCATTGTGTCTTGCTCAGTCACTGTGTGTCTACACTGTGATGCACTTGGCCACAGCAGTACTTTGAGCTAATTTGTAAACTTTGACCTGTTGACGGCACAAGATGAAGAGTTTAAGGGTCACAGGTGTGTTTCACTTCATCCTGAAGGGAGCCTGTATATGTCTGACAATATGTCAAACATTTGTAAGGAGTTTTCATTCAGAATCACACGTCAACCTAATTGTAGCATTAAAGGAAGCATCAAACCAGTTTGTATGAATCCTCTGGGCACCTTAATATACCAAATTCTTGCATGCTAATAAAAATAAGATATATATAACAAAATAAATAATACAAGGGTCCAAGCAGTTTGACCCTGCTCTTGTCCCTAAACAATGATCAAATTTATGGTAAAGATACCCCAGAGCCCTGGTCCACAGAGAGCTCCACACCATCTGACAGTGCGGCAGGCTGTGTATTTCACTTTATGTGCTGTCACTTTTATTTTCTCTTGCAAATGCTTCAGGGGAGAAACTCACTGATGAGTCTTCTGCTTCCCTCCCTCACATTTAGCTTTATTTCGCTGGAATCTCTGGCACTTTTTTCAGTCTATGTGGTTGCACCATGAGACTATCTGTAAAAAATGCAACTGGATAGCATTTCTTTCCTTTCCTGTGGCTTTAGATTAATTGCATCTTCCTTAAAGAGCCAGTTTGCATTGGGATGTACTTGGATCGACCCTGTCAACTGTGTGGCGTTTGCTGGCTGGGCCACTGGACTCTTGACCAAAGCCCTTGGGTAGATTAACATTCCTGCGGGGGGACCACTGTATCACTGCCATTATAAATAGGCAGGATTAGGCAATACACAACAAAACAAACACCGTTTTCTGTTGTAGCAACATACAATATATGTTGATAAAGGCACAATGTCTATAACAGATGGTATACAAGTCTGAATTCTGAACTGGTCTGTGCTTTGAAAACTTGTATTCTTTGCCCTTCTATTGTTCCCATTGTACCCCATTTCTTTTCTATTCACTCCCACTGCTTCCTCCACCGCTTTATCTTGACTTTGTGTGTGTGTGTGTGGTGTTTGACCGATGCATGTTTCCAATGCTTTGTGGCTGTCATGTTGACATTCTTCAAGGATTGGCCTGCATTTCACATTTGTGCAGGTCAGGGTGTTTTGTTTGCTTTAACTATTATGGGAGACCCCCAGTTGTTATTTCGCACTTTAGAGGAACCTTTAAAATGCCTCCGCTGGTGTGCTGTGTTCTACTGCACAAAAAAGACCAGAGCCTCGGGGGAGGTGTCTTATAAGTGTATTTCTGTTAGGCCTCCATCAAGCTCTGGAATCAACTCACTGACATTTTTTTTCCTTTGGAGGATTTAGGTGCCTAGACCACATGTACTTCCTGAGAGAGCAGACGTCACACTGTAGTGTGTGTGCAGCAAACACACGGTAGACTTAAGCAAACTTAGGTCCCTTACACACAAAGTACTTTCATGTTTTCTCAGACTTTACACACACAGCAGGAGCCAGTGATTCTGAAACATATTTGGACTTAGTCTTCTCAAGAAAGAAGGGAAAAAAAGTGTAATTTGGAGTTAAAAGCCTAAGTTTCATAGGAAACAATCAGCAATGGCCTGTTCATATTCCACAAAAAGTAATGTAAATACATTCAATCTTGCAGTGACCCTGCCTCACAGAACACAAGTTCATAAAACTCTGTTATGAGAAACGCTGGGACTCCACTGTTTCACCTCTATACTATGACGGGAATTCTTTATGATGCCGGGACATGTGGGATAATGGGAGCATGACTTATATCCCACATTAACAATTCATAATGTGGGCTGTGTTCTTGGACCACGATCAAAGTATTACAGCTCGATTAGGATGATGAAGACGATGTTTTATTTCTGTAATCCCACAGAATTCAGCTGTGGTGGTCAGATCGTGGTAACACTTAGCAGTAAAACAAATAGTGACGTACCCTCAGTCTAAAATCAGATTACCACCATTTACATAAGTACCACTGTTCTTACAACCAGTCTTACTTGGCTCAGAGTTTTGGGACTTTTCAGAGTGTAGCAGGATCATAACACAGAGTCAGGCTGTAGTATCTCAGGCCACAATGCTGGTGGTTCATTCTAGCAGAAGCTGAGTAAGATAACTGTACGCTGTCATGAGACTGGCTGTGTCAGAAATCTCTCACTACTCCCTATATACTCCACTCTGTGACATGAGTTTGCCATTTTGTAGTGCTGTTCAAACATATAGTGAAAATAACTACTCTGGGCCTGTAGTAGACTCATAGTAACCCATAATGCATTGTGAAAAGTACATTTTTATATCCTCTATGTTGAAGTCCCAGTGCTGCACCCATAGTGTCTGTTGTGTTGGAAAGTGCAGTCAGGAGGCAGGCTACATGAAAGTGTGGTGCACACAACACTCTCATTTTTGGGGTTTCCAGTGTTTGATTTGATTTGATCTCTGTTTTAATTTCCCCATTTGACACAAAGGTGTCTCTGGCTGCTGAGGCCGCAGTAACATAATCTCTGCAGAGGTGGTAGAATATCTGTCATTTGCTATCACAAGCCTGTTGTCACACCATTTAAATTAGCTCCTGCTGTGTTGCATATTTAGAGTGTGTTGCTAATACACTGAACCAGATACAGTTATTGTACTGCTCATTATAAGGAGGCCCTACCTGAATCAGTTGTGTGTGTTGTATCAGGAAGGTTTCTTTGAAGGCTAACATAGGTAACAGCTATAGGTTAATGTAAACTAATTGTGTCTGTGCTTCCATTTTTCAAACACAGTGGTTTCTAATCAGATAGGAGATATTTTTAAACTGTTCTTGCTTGGCTACCTTTAATTATTGTTGCTTGTAATTTCACTAATTAATTATGTTCACCAGCTAATAGCTATCTCTGCGCATTGCATTGCGAGAGAGTTTTTTTTTTTTTTTTTTTTTTTTAGCTGGAAGCAGATGTGTGTGTGCTGTGACTGGAAACAGCGCCAATGAGAGCAGTAAACCTGGACCAAAATGGTAAAGTTGTGGGTCATAAAAGAAAAACAATGAGCTTAATGATTCTAAAGAGCTCTATAAAGCTGAGGGAACTAAAGAGGCAGTCGCACTACACCTAGTCAACTGACTGATTATTATTATAAGACAGTATTATATCTAATTATAAGCTTTAACATTGCACGTTTTACATCTAACAAACCCATTAAACTCAAGAAAAGAGTCATTGTTGTACTTCACTTTCAAAGCCTGTCAAATATGATACCGTCCAGCCCCCATAGGCACGCTTCAGTTTGTTTTCTCAAGATAATGTCTCATCACTATCACATGTGGAAATAAATACTCCGACAGGGTCTTGGCTCTGTCTATCTATTTTGTTCAGTTGAAACTGGTGTCACAGTGTCGCTGGGTGGGACGAAGGGGAAACAATTTCTCCATCATTATAGTCATTATCCCCAAGCCCTTATCATCACAGATGTTTATCCAGGAAGTCATATTTGCACTGTTCTTGTGAGGATAATGGTCTTATCCATGATGATGATGAGGAAGAAGATGACTGGTTCAGTCTCTGAAATTTTCATGTTATACAGCACATGGCCGCTATTCAATGTGCAGTAGACCACTTTCCAAATTCTTTCATATTGTCCTGGCACAAAAGAAGCCACAGGATTATCATTATCATTATTAGGGAAATCATGCAGTGCAAATGGAAAATGTACACAGAGTGTGAGCTACCAATTTTCCCCTGAGCGCCACATGCCTCTGTGAAAGGAGCAATTCTGCATATTCTGTGAATGCTCCTTTTGAGCCCTATTCTTCTAGCTCAGATAACTGCTGATGTGTTTTGCTTCTTTTATTTCATTGCACTTCTATAAACTGCTTAATCTGTGCCAGTGACGGCCCACTGTGTGAATGATGTGTTACTTTTTGTTGTGAATCCCCTGTTGTCATATGAGATGGAAGCGGCCTCCTGTGTGGGCTTTGTTTGAAGAAGCTTGGCTCATAAACAAACCACGAGGGAGTTGCAGCAGGATGTTTATGAGGATGTGAGGTAGAATGAATTAGGAACTGCAGGGGTTCAAGCACTGGGGCCTTTGCCAAACACACACATATGCATGTGCAATTAGACATATATACAGATACACTCATTATAGAGCACTAGACCTTCTGGAGTTGTGTACCCTGCAGACACACTCAGTAATAGTCCAGTAAAAGTAGAAACCACTACCAAGTTAAACTTCAAGATCACTCTTAAATTCAATAAAATAACCTTAACAAGTTTTGTTTGTAATTTCAGTGTGCTCTGTAACTGAGCTGTAAAAGTCATTTTCTCACCGTATCTGCAGGGGACGCCAGGTGGGGAGAGAGAAACAGACACATGAAGACTGAAAGGAAGAGAGGCTTGAGGGTTCATCACTCCTACACCCATCTGCACCGTTTCAACCCTGAACCTAGACCAGAAAACCAGAAGTTCAACACTGTAACACACATGTTTAGAGTAGGTAAATTAAAACAAAGGATTTGCACAATTTCTCCATTTATAAATGTTCCACTTGCTGCTTAATGTTTACCACATGTCTGCAGCAATTGAACACATCTTGTGGTGGCTGCTTTGTCGTTACATTGCTCTCCCGTGGGAAAAGAAAACCCTAAGCCTGACTGTTGTTTGAAACTAAGCAGTCTTTTTATCTGTACTCTGCTTACTTGATCCATTTTGGTGCTTTTTCAGCACAACAGCCCTTCATTTGAACTTTTACTCGGAGGCTGGTACTCCTGGGAAAACACAAGTCTGAACTCAGAACAAGAGCTTGATCTTGGCTGAATAACAGTCTGTTCTGACATTTACACTGCATGCTACAAACCAAAGGCCGGGTGCTTATTTGTGCTTTGTGTGTTGCACAGAAAAATAGAGATGGAAGGTCAAATGCTTGGGTGCTGATTCTGAACTAGAAAAGAGACAGACAGGCTTGTTACCCCTTGTCTCCAAGCTTTGCATTGGCCAGACACTGTATGAGGATGGCACAGACCTAGAGCTTGTTCCTCAACCAGATGATGAACATCTGCCTCCCAGAAGTGAAGGGTAGGAACCTCTGCACAACCCTAGGTCAGAGAACAAGGTCAGGAGTGCTGAGTCTGTCGACTGCAAGTGACAAAAAAAACACTCTAAATTCTAAGTATTAATAAACGGATATATGTGACACTTTCAAACAACACAGCTGTTATTGTACCTATATCCAGTTCAGGGAAACATTTGCACAATAAAAATGTGGTGTCAGGAAGGTCCCTCACAGGACAAATGCCCATAGGAAGTCATATGTTTTATGTTTCTAACAGCAACAAATGGTAATTTGAAGAATATGATTGTTGTTATGGCTACAGTAGCTGAAAGAAAGAAGAAAAAGAAAATAAAAATGGAGTAATGTCATACAATATACAGTCTTCACTGTATCAACAAACATTACACAGAGACGATCCTCTTACAGAATTGTTACGAAAGTGAAATAATCTGGTATAATCCCGTTTTAAAATGTCAAAATTTAATCTGAAGCGATCCCAGACCCTTGCTGGTCTTTCCTACAAAGTCCCTAGAAGGACATGTCCAGCCACGAGAATTTAGGGTCTTCTGGGGCCAAATTTGTGCTTGACTGCACTGGGACCAACCTGAGACGTACCAGAGAGCTAGGCAACAGAAGCAGCAGCAGGAGCTTTAATGAGAGTAAGAGTTAAAAAAGCAAAAGACTTGGGTGAAGAAAGCCCCTCTTTATGTGGGTGTATGCAAGTGTGTAAGAGAAAGAATGAAAAAGGGAGAGAAAAGTATTTTTAAAAGTGTTAGTGCTTTCTATGTGTGCATGTTTGTGTTTGCAGGAGTATACCATCCTATAAACCACCACCTACACCTTCCATTGCCTTGAGCAGCAGGTTCAGCACTGTAATAGTGAAACCCCATCCAAAGCAAACACCACACTACGTCTGTTTCACTTTGGATTCCCGCTACTTGGAATTTTTGTTTTCTAAAAGGTGCTCTTTGTCCCCGCTGACGTGTATTGATCTGGCGAGGCACGGAGGAGTTCACCCTCACTTAAGAATGGCCCAGGTGGGTTGTTTAGCTGAAACAGATACCGCCACCTGAATATGCACACTGAAGATTAGAGGCAAAGTTGGTTGGTTATTGGTCCTAGAACTGCCAATAAGACCTTTCAGGGGTCCCCACCCTCCTCCTCTGCCTGCTGTCCTGCAAATTTTCCCTCCAAGCAAGAGGCTTTGACCAGTCAGATGTAATTGCTGCTACTGCTTATACCTCAAATTACAGCAACTTACTTTTTATTTTAAATTGACATTTCACAGCTCCCTTGTGTGCTTCCATGGGAATGAGCTCAACAAAATTAATTTCAGTTTCTAAAATCATAAGCACCAGACTGGAATTCCTTATTAAAAGTAGGGGTTTTATATGGGAGTAGAGAGGAGAGCCCTATGTTTTTCCCCTCTCATGCCTCCACCTAAATGGTAACACTAGAGGTGCCAGCATACAAAGCCCAGCATTCATACATTGGTCCACCGTCCTCAACGCCCACGGCTCTGACAGCATACAGAAAGCAGCCGCCAACAGGATGGAGAGAAACGTAGAGCTGATAGTTCATGGAAAGGAAAAACATGAAAAGTACTGAATGAATAGTGCCCTCAACACACCGTTTTCAGCATTGAATTCTGAAGGGCTGTGTGTCAGAGAACAGCACACCAGTGTTTCAACCCTCACCACTTTTAATTATCAAGAAAAGCAAAGGTGTAACTGTTACTGCAGTACATCCCGTGGATGAAGAAAAGCTGTTCATACTGTAGAGAACAGTGTGAAAAGGACTGTCTGTGGGTTCAGGGTTGAGACAGTTATTTATACTTGTGGCTTTCAACACCCATTCCTTAAGATCTCTTGAATGGGAAGCTACTGATAGGATGATATGCACCATATATCAAATGCAAGCAAGAATGTAGTCTCACACACAGAGCCTCTTTTCAGACAATGACCTTTTGAGCCTCTGAATTACTTTGAATGAAGTGCTATGAATCTCAAACCTGCAGCAGTTTTGAACAGGAAATCCCAGTATATTTTAACCAGGATTTTCTTCACATTATTGTGGCCAGGTCAAGCTAACAGCTACCTGGTCACCTGAACACACAGCAAGTTTGACTGAGGTGTCAGGGTGTGGGTTGCTGTTGCTTTAGTGTGTGTACCTGCTACAGTAGTGATGGGGAAACAGTGGATTAGTGTGACTTTAATGTTGAGGCTTTTCACTTAATGGTTTCATTTGAACTGCAAAGGCTTCACCAGGAACTATGGACAATCACCGGAGGCAGAAAACTTTCCTGTAAAGAGGGTGACTCATTGATGACTGACTAGAAAAATATACACAAAAAACAAACTAGTTTGTTTAGCTGGCTGGTCCTAACTGGTTAGCTTCTTTCATGGTTGAAATTAATCAACCTAACAGGGCTAGTTGGGGAACTACAGCAGGCTAGTATTATACACCAACAAGTTTGCAGGTCAAAGTACAGCAATGCAAAAAAGTTGTGTCTGTTTGTGAATCTACAACTCAAATGCTGGCGAGACCAGACCTAAAAGACTGAGCTTGGAAAATACCAGGATTTCCCTTTTATGAGTGTCCAACACAGATAACTGTGTGTGTGTGCTGGGTGTGTGGGAGTCAAGACTGCCAACCACCTTGACCCCAGCAAAAAGCTAGAGATAGTCAGGGTTCACTGATCTGGGAACGAGATTTCCTTTTATCTCTAAGAACTGGCAGTGCTTGGACTTAGTAAGACTGTAACGTCACCACCTCTGAATCATCAAACAAAAGATGCATTTCAAATAAATCTGAGTGGGGTTCAACTGAAAAACTAAAAATGGCTCAATAGTTCAAAAGATTGTACATTTGACAAGTTACAGTGCAATGTAGCCTGACTATGTTCCCCATTTAACTTGTAATGCCTTAATTTGTTCATCGCTGTCAAGTTATTAATGGTTGAGTGCATTGTGGGAAATATACACACTGAGTCGTCACCTCCTTCCACAGGCCTCATGTTATGGTAAAACATTCCTTTGACATTACCTTATTTCTTCGCTTTAATTTCACACTGTACTTTGGGAATCTCCCTTTTCAGAGGCAGCAGCTCCGGGGCCGTCTAATGGATGTGTCTGCCAAGGCTGGAGAGACTGTGTGTGAGAGTGTGGGTATATAAGTGTGGGAAAGGTATGTACCATGTGTACCATGTGTGACATCTTTGTGCAACTTAGATTATACTAAAGATGCATAAGGCAACAATTAGCCACAAACATTTTTAATAAATTATACGTGACGTGCGTGATGTTTAACACTTTCCTGTAAGCGGGGTGGTGGGAATTAGTAGTGTTTTGCGTCATAGTGTCAGTAACAGAAACACTATTATGGTTCCAGAGGCCCAGTAGCCACGCAGACAAGCGGCAGGTGGCCAACGACTACTTAGGGAGCCGAAGCAATCCAGCTAGCGTATTTACTTGACCTTGGCCCACCCTCAATAGCTCATGACCTACAGTGAGAATGTTTACAGAGGAATTTAATCTGTACGAGAGCATTATGAACTTCTGCCACCATTGTTGTTTTTAAATCTCATTTCGCAATATAAGATGTGGTGTCGTCTATGGTTTTCAATTTTGAATGCATGAAATAAGTTGGAGAGTGAAATTGTGGAGTCCTCTACTGCTCTTCAAGTATAACTGCTGAAAAAGGTATAAAGTCAGAATGTTTAATTGCACGAATGAAGACCGAGTTGGCATCACAAAAAAAACAAGTCAGTCAAATTTTCTTTTAGTCAAACTATTCAGTACTATTGAATATATGTTCAAACATTATATAGGACTGGTATATGCTGTTGGACAGTTAAAATGATGATGAGATTTTTGAGGATTAAGTCATTTAGTCTCAAGGTGGTATTTTGTTAAACCTGCTGATTTTGTGCCAACTTCGTGCAAAAGTTGTATAACACTGATTTAATTATGACTTATGTTACATGAAACTTTCCATCTTGACTTTTTCACTCTCATCTTTCCATTAGTCAAAACATGAACCTTCATTTGCAGTCTCTCTGACCTTCTGATGAATTTAAGTCCAATATTCAATCTTCCTTTTGCTCTCCACGATCTCCTGAAGAAAGTATTTGGCTCTCACTGGAAACTGCTAAATGCTCCTCAATGTTCAGTTTTGTGCTCGCTGCTAACATGTCAAGGCATTTAGGGTACAGACAAATATCATGATATCAGTGTTCAACAGGATTAACTGTTCATTTTGGGCTCCTCCTCGTCATCCTGCAGTGACTGTTTGTCATCTTGAGTGACATGAGTGGTGATTAGATCTGCTGTTGGAAGCAGCTTTATGAATACCTAAGTTTTCAGTTCCCTGTTGTCCAATTTTTGACAGCTAGCTGTTAACATCTTCTATCTCCATCCACAGGAGTCTCACTGTGAGTAAGTCATAACCACTTTGTCTGGAAAAATCCATCATGCTTCTCTATCTATTTGAAGTGCACATACATGCAGGCACATCGACAGCAACACAGCCATCGCAGCGGATGACTCATGCTGTTTTTTTTTTTCTTTCTGGGTCACTATGTTATGTCTACATTTTGTCTTTATAACAAGTCTCTGATGCTTCAGCTGTGGTTGAATTTACTCCTGTGCAGCGTCTCCAGCCATCCAGTCTGACTTCATCACAGCTCTGAAGGGGCTCATTTGCTAAACGAGTGTAATGTGTAACACCTGTTTTTGGTGCTCCTGTTAGGCTGTTTGTCATTGTGTTGTCTTCAGGGGGCTGCTCAGATGAGCCGTGAATTCCAGCTCAGACTTCATCCAAGTCCATTCAAACTGCTGTGAACACTTTCTCAGCATTACACTATGATCACAACCACATGGAGGGGAGAGGTCTATCTATCTATCTATCTATCTATCTATCTATCTATCTATCTATCTATCTATCTATCTATCTATCTATCTATCTATCTATCTATCTATCTATCTATCTATCTATCTATCTATCTATCTATCGACCTATCTATCGGCCTATCTATCGGCCTATCTATCGGCCTATCGACCTATTTTTCAGCCTCTCAGAGTACAGATAGTATAACTATAACTATATATATGTTTTGTCATAATAAACACTGATGCTGTTATTAAAGTTTGGATTTAAACAAAACTTTAGAGACACATTTTGAAACTAGTGATTTAAAATACAGTCACACTACAGTAATGAAAAACACTGAACACTAAACCACTGGTTAAAGCACAATATAACAGACCCTGCATATTGCAACACCTCTAATGAGAAGGACAAAGAGGCATTTCTTATTTGAATTACTATGCAATTGTGTGGCCATTCTGCACATCTGGGCAATGTTAAAATACACTAAATGCTTGCAAATGTTTAAATTGATTCAGTGATGTGTACAGCTACAAATAAGCAGTGACATTTGTGCTTTGTGTGAGATGGCTGCATTTTTTTTTTTTTTTACATTGAAATACTATTGCAAAACAGTTATTTAGGGACACAATCCACCACTAATTGTGATCAGTGAGGACAGTCATCTGCATTATTCATTAGGGCAGACAGCTCCACCTGTTCTGGGCACATATACACTAGATCACAATGTGTTTAATTGTTGGAGCAAAAGACAACAGAAACTTTTAATTTCAGGCCTTCAAGCTCAGTTTGTCCATTAAAAGTGTGTGACAGCAGCTCCAGTAGCTGCTCCTCCCTGCTGTGCTGAGAAGAGGCGTCCTGCTGATCAGGGCTTACAGGCTGAAGGCTGTTGGCTGTGGAGGTCAGCAGCAACTGAGGGGCTGTCATGTATGTTTAGGCCTCAGACTAAATGGAGAGAGACAGAAGTTAATTTGCCACACACACACACACACACACACACAGATACACACAAAACACTGCATCGCTTACCCAGACCTGAAGCTGCAGATCTGACAGACAGGGTAACACACACACACACACACACACACACTCACCAACACATTTCACACTATGTCCTCCCCAGTAAAAAAAAAAAACCCAGAGCTTGACGCTCACTCCCTGTAGCACACTATAATCACTCCACACTTCCTCTGTGCTGCCATGGTGACAGCTTAAAAAACAGTCCCACTCCTGTATTTTGGGGCAGTGGTCACTTGATAGTTATGGTGGCTGTCAGGTGAAAACCTTGAATCTTCAATAACTCACTTTTGCAGGGTCTGAGAACAGGACTGTTGTCTTTAGCTATACCATGTGCCAAATATCATTCAAAGTTCATCAACTACAAGCTACAATCAGAGTTATTTTTGCAGTTCTCCAGTTTTTGCCTAATGGTTATAGCACATACCGCAATAGTGCAGCATCCTGGGTTTGATTATGGCTGGCGACCTTTGTGCGCTTTCTCTCTTGTACGTCTCTGTGCTGCCAAATGAAGCCCCAAAAAACATTTCAGTTCTTCTAACGTGGCGCATTGGACTTCATTACATGTGCATCGCAGCCCTTGATAATGGGTTCATTTCCAACACAGATCCCTTCTGAGAACACATATTACGTTAAAAGTCAAATCATGAAGAGTTCATCTGTAAATAATGTCATGCAAAGTATATTTCTTCATCCTATACTGTGCATCTACTGAAGGGGGCTCTTACACATGTATGTAACAGTTTCTTCATGACGCAGTGTGGTCCAAAAAGTAATGGAAACTCTTCTCACATTATCATTCCCAAACTATGTGTAATGCTCAGACAGTGTGAGCTGTAGTAGGCTAATATCTCAAAGCAGAGAAAGGTGACCAAAATACTGTCCAGTTGTGTGTGTCACTGTACTGTACTGTGAAGCAATATGATTGATAATTTACGCTTCTCTGTAACAGCATGTGATGGCCCCGTTGACTTCCTTTTTCAAAACAGTTTTGATAGAGCAATGGAGGAGTGGAGCTAATCTTTAAAGCACATTGTACATGGTGAGATTAATGTAATAACTGGAACTAATCGGGATGTAAGTGAATGACAAATGCGACTAAGTCTACAGGCATGCTATAGCAGCTCTGTGAAACTGTGCATGGGTGCTCTGAGGTAAATACCAACACTGACATGCTAACATACTCATTGGCTGTGTGAACATACTGATATAATGTTTTTTTTAACTTAGCTGAATTTATATTTGCACATTAAGGGTTGTGCCATAGCTCCTAAAACTGTACCTACAAATTACAAGAAGCGATGGGTCAGTCTTTTCTCCCTCTACTTTCTCTGTAGATGTGCATTGTCAAAGTGATGTTTAGATGTTATTCTTTTAAACCGCACATTTGATATATGTACTGTCCACTGTCACACAGAAGAATAACCCCAATTCTTCTTCATCGAGAAAGGTGAAGGTGAAGATGAAAATATTTTCAATTAGCAATGATAGCATTGCAGGATGAGAAGGATATAGCAGAAAGAATTGGCAACACACCATCTCACCTGGATCATCTACCATGTCAAATAACTTTGTCAGTGGAAGCAAACAGAAATGTATCAAACAGGATGGAGAAACCCGCCACTGCAATTATCAGTGTCTCCTTTGTGTGGGAAACAAAAGTCTACATGGTGATGCTCCTACACTATAGACTAGCACAGACTAGTGCTATAATCATATAGCTGTTCGGGCCTCAGCTTTTTCTGACGCCCACATTGCCCGTGAGGTGCCACCAACAGACATGCCACCATTCACTACCAAGACACACTAGCTCACTGAATGACTTGCCTCTAGTTTCAGTACAGTAACAGAGACATCTCTGCTGTGAACATCCAGACACAACAATAAAACAAGGTGAAACAAAGTTACCTTGATGTAACATAGTTCTACTTTATTGTAAAATGTGAATGAAATAGTAAAGCCAGTGACAGCATGGTGTTGTAGTGGTGTTATCAAGAGTGAAATCCAGTACTCAGCTATAAATCTAAAGCTACATCATATCTACAGCAGGATTCCCTGTAACATTTTCCTCAAGTATA